>JAKWJA010002489.1:47169586-47285388 GCA_027704765.1 Solanum habrochaites | reverse complement strand
ACATAAGAACGAAAAACAACGGACAAAAATGAGAGTGCACGCTAAATCTAAAGAAAAAGAACACCCCCCCATGCACACCCAGAACAACTACGCTATACGGTAAAGCAAGGTGACGAACTACTATTCTAACTAAATAGAACTACGCAAACAAAATACGACAACAACCAAATGCAAAAAATTATAAAAACAAAGACAACCTAACCCTGCGCCTTTTCTAGCAGAACCTACAAACGCCACTGCAGCAAGCGATACAACAGCAGCCAAACCACGCTCAACTATAGAAAAGGGAAACTCAACAACCAGTCCTGCTTACAAAACAACTCACACAACAATCGACCAACCATGCAATCCTCAACTAAACTAAAAAAAAAAATATCTAAAACATAAAAAAAAAAAAAATGAACGGACAGAACAAAAACTAACTTCTAAATTAGAAAGATAAGAAACCCCCTCCCCCCCCCCCCACCCACCTAACTAAACCTCAACCAAAACCCACTAAAGAATCCCAAAAAAATAAACTGTCCTAAAAACCTGAAACAAAAAAATCTCTATACTAACTAAAAAAAAATAAAAACAACCACGTAAAAAAAAAAAAAAAACTAAATAAAAAAGAAAAATTCTAAACACAAAAAATCAATCACAACAGAAGCAAATAGCAACCAAAAACAAACAGGAAAGCAAAAAGTCGATAAAACAAACCAAACAACAAAAATCTATAGATGGTGCCCTATACTGAGGGCCCCGAGACACGTACAACCAGAGAAAAAAAAACCGGAGAGGTAAGTACGGACAAAAAAACATAAGTATAACAAAGAAAGGCGCCAAAACCCTGAGACCCAGCACGTCTTAAGAAAGAACTATAACGAGATAAAACCCAACTCTACTTACACCACACCAAACGACACAAAAAAAAGCTCAGAAAACAACCTCCAACCTCAACACCAAAAAAAAAAACAAAAAACACCTACCGAGGATCCCACTCACAAAGAAGTATAAAAAAAAACTAAGCATTAATGTCTAAAACTAACCTAAAAAAAAAAACAACAGAAAAAAACTACAACTCTCCACACTCTAACAAAAAAACTAAAACACACAAATACCGAAAAGCCCGCACACAAAAAAAAACAAGCCGGCACGAACATAAATCTAACAACGCCAAAAAACACACAAAAAAAACGATAGATCTACCCCCCCCCCCCCTCTCCACCCCCTCCTCCCACACCCCCCTCACTACAAACTCCTCTCACATACACAACTAACCTAAACAACCCAAACCTCCCTAAATCTAAAAAACTAAAAGACTAAACAACGCGAGAAAACACCATCCCCCTCCAAAAACACAAACGAAACGAACCACAAAAAAAACTATAAACCCCAAGACCCGGGAGAAAGGAAAAAAAAAGATCTAAACAAAACAAGACGCACAGCTCACTCTGAAACAAACAAAGATAAAAAAAAAAACATACATGAATTCAAAGAAAAAAGTCATAACCCCCCTCGCCCCGCCCACCCCCCACCCCCCCCCCCTCCTTCCCCCATCCCACACCCCACTCGTCAGCCCCCCTCCCACTCCACCCCCGCCACAGATCGCCCCCACCCAACCCCCCCCACGCCCAAACACCCGCCATACCCCCCTCCCCCCAAAGAAACGACCACACCACCTCTCACCGGCTTCCTACTCTACCCACCAGGCCCCCTCCAAAACACACCAACCGGCACCTCGCCAAATTACCTGCTGACCTCCCCTCCCCCACCTCCCATTGGGTGAGTATAACCTCTCCCCCTCCCCCCCGCTCATCCCTCCCCCTTCTCCCCACCCACCCTTATCCCTCACATATACAACCAGCCTACCCTCTCTCCTCCACCCAACACAAACACATCGGCCCTCCAGCCAACCAAAACCCGACCTCTCCACGGATAAAAGCCAAGAGCCCCAACCTCCCTACCTCCACAGCGGAATAAGCCACGACACGCCTTAGCCATCGCTCAACAACAGCCCTCGCATAACCGAACACGCCCTGAGCCGAGAAGCGAACCATGCTACCCCCCCCACCCGTCTCCCCCACACCTCTCCCCTCCACCCCTCACCCCCCCCCCCCCCCCCCACCACCCGCCGCCGGCGAACCCCCAAGAACACTCCATACCAACTCACAAGCACACCTCAGCTCCATCTTCCCAGACAGCGACCAAAACTACACGATACGATCGCACTAAACGAAACAATCCCTCACTAACTTAAAACAATAACTCTGAAAAAAACAAAAACTCTAAGAAAAACAACGAAAAAAAAAAAAAAATATAAAAAACATACTAAAAGATAAAAACAAACTAAACAACAAAAAAAAGCCTTCAAAACTCCAATTAAAAACATAAAAAACAACTCAAGATAAAACTAAAAAAACTGCATAAAACCATATCAAAAAAGCTCTACTAATAAAAAAAGAAAAAAATACATACTAACTTAAAAAAAATTGAAAAAAAACAAAATACGTCAAACACTAAAACTAAGAAAAAAAAAAAAAAAATCAACTACACTACAATAAAAGAGACTAAAATCAAAGCAAGCAAACTAGAAGCTATAACACCAATCCCCAAACATGCAAAACAAAACCAGAAAACTTATCATCCGTGCCACTACACACAGTAACAACTCAAAAAAGAAATAAAAATAATCACCTAAAAAAGTCTATAAAACTAAAAAAAACTCATATTCAAAAAACAACTCTACTAAACAAACACATTACCAAAAAAACCCAAATCAAACAAACAAACACTAAAGCTCACTTCAAAAAAAACAATCTAAATAAAACTACTAAAAAAAAAACAGCACTCTAAAAAAAAAAACTAAAAAAAAAAGAAAAAAAAAATCTAGCGAAACAAACCCTCCGACCGCCCCCCCTCCCCTCCCTTCGCTCCAATCCCCCCACCCCCCCCCCCCTCCCCCCCCCCCCCCTCCTCCCTCCCTCCCAACTCCCACACCCTACCCTACGCTACACCCCAACCCCGGTCGACTACAACGAACCCCACTCCGCCCCCCCCTCCCCCCCCGATACAACAACCCGGGCCCCCACCTGGCCTCCCTCCAGCCACCGCGAGCTAAAGTAAAACCGGCACAGATCCGCGGAAGAGCACACCGGCACCTGAAAACTAAAGGAGAAAACTAAAACAACGACAACAACACCAGAATAACAAAAAATAAAACCACCCTACAAAACAAGAATACAACAAAAACGACGAAAAACCTCCCACCAACTACAATGCTCTCCGGCCTCACCGCGCAAGGTACCTACCCAGTCCGCTAAATAACTGACTATGTCGACAAACGCAGAGAAGAAAAAAACACTTCAACCTAAACTCATCTAACACTAAACAAACAAAATAAAAACTAAACACTAATAAACACGTAACAATCAAAAAAGACTGACGCACAACACTCTCCCAAGTTTCTAGAAAAAACTAACTACAAACTAAAAAAACAAAAAAAAACGAACAAAACTGATCAAACCAAAACAAAAACAATACACTAAAAACTAAAAAATAAAAAATACACAACACAAAAAAACCATAAACGACTACACTAACTAAAAAACTAAACCTCAAGAATACTAAGAAAAAATAAACAAAATCAAAAAAAAATAAAAAATTGAAAAAAACAAAAAACACACTACCTAAAAAGAAAACTAACGGAATGCAAAAAAAAATATAGCAAAAACCCAACTCACTCACACCCTCCACACACTACCTCCTCTCCACCAGCCGCACCCCTCACTACCCAAACAAGCACACACGCTGCCCAACCTCTGCCCCCCGGCCACAAACCCCACAACTATAACAACCCTCACCTATGACGACCAAAACACTGATACCGTAACCACACACAAGACCCCTAAATCTATGGACTACAAACAACTTCGCACCACCCCCACCCAGCCCCCTAGCTCACCCCACCATACTACCACCCCGCACCCCCCTCCCCTTCCCGCCGCATCTCGTTGCACCAACCTCCTCACACACACACACCCACCCCTCTGACCCCCGCACTACAAAAAAAAAAAAAATACAATAATAGACTACTAAAACTACAAAAAACAATAAATGACAGATAAAACTAAAAAAAAAATATCTAATAAAAATAACAAGACAACTAATAATAGGGTGACAAAAAAAAAAGTAAATAAGAAATCTAACTGCACCTGAATATAACGGAAAATAAACAACCCTGAAAAAAAAAACAACACAGAAAAAAATAGCCCAAAAGCATGAAACGGCAGAAAAAAGAAACCCAAAGCCTAAACACTTCGAGCCAACACAGCCTGGAACACGACCAATCTCTCGACCCACGCTCCGCCAAACTCCCTCACCCCCGCCCCCACCCTACCCCCCACCCGCCTCTCTCTCCCACGACAATCCACCTCCATACACCCCCCCCCCCCCTCCCCGACACTAACCACACCCTTCCCCCATCACCCCCCCCACGCGTCCCTTTCACACACCCACCCACCACCGATACATACCCCCCCCTACCCCCCCACTTGACTCCTGAAACCTCCACTCTACGCTTCCACACCCGGCCCCTCTACCAACAACCAAAACTCCCTCGCCAAAACGAGGTACAGGTACCTCTACCCCCCCCTTTCCACCCCCTGCCCCCTACCTTTCCCCCCCATCCCCCCCCCTCTCCCTCTCCTCCAGCCCCACCCCCTCCCCATCCCAACCTCACATACACCCTCACACACGCAGCCGGTGACCCCTCGCGCCCACCCCCGTACCGACCCTCGATCCCCCCTCCAAAACAGAACCCAAAGTGTCAGGCCTAACTACTCCGTCAGCTCCTGTCTCCAAGAAAACCCCCCAACGCACTGTGTAACCTGACACAAAAAAACACCGCTCCCAGACGGCGCACAAAACAGACAACAGAACGCACGAATGACGCACATAAGTGGAACTAACGTCTTATTGAGGGAAAATCACGCTCCATAAAACCAGAAACAACGTCTAACAGCCCCAGTCCAGGAAAAGAAAAACACACTCAATCGACAACGCTCGTAACTAACTTCAAAAAAAAAAAAAAAAACAAGACAAAAAACACAAAAACTCTAAAAAACGAAAAAGAACAAGCAGATCCTATAAAAGAACGAAGCATAATAAAGACCCAAGCAAACAAACAAAATAACCAACCGAACAAAACTCGAGACATCGCACTGAAGAACAAAAATCAAAGAGAGCGACTAATACACCGACCTAAAATTACTCAACAAGAAACACTAAAGACTAAAAACCCTACGAAAGTTAGTAAGCCACAAAGCTCTGAAAAAAACGTAGAAAAAAAAAAATATAGGGTGCCCACAACTGTCAATAAAAAGCCAGCTCGGGTCGTGCAACCTGATAAAGAAAAAAAACGAAGAATAAAACTTTTACGTGCCCATACCCCATAGACGAGCAAAACTACACAAAATTTTATGTAACCAAAAGCACTGGTGCTCCATAACAGTGGATCCTCTCCCAATCAGCAGAGTAGATAATTCTAGGCGGGAGATCACCGAACTGTCGTCTACACCTTCGGGAATGAAGCCCCAGCACCCCCGAGGAATTGGGTCATACGCACTTTATAAGTATGTTAAAGCATAAAGTAAGATGACAGGAACCAATATGCAAGCTCCGAAACAAAATAGCTCTACAACATCTACTACCCTTTTAATGAAATCATGCATATCTTTTAACATAGTAAGGTGCCCAGCTTCCTTAGTAAGGGGCTCGGCCAAATATCATCACGTCATCTCCGTCATCCATCATCAATCATAACCCTCCTCATCAACCAATCATCTATATACATATCATACCCGGCCCTCTAGTGAGGACTCTGTGGCATATGCCAATGGAACTCCGAACAACAATACCCTGCCCGTGACTCGATTGAATGATAAATGACTCATGCACGAGCAAATATTATGAGTAACCATATGCAATTAAAATCATTTCCTTATAATCAATAGAATAATCACGTGAAACCAGCAAGGAATATTACCAAGAATTACCGTTTTATCAAGGATTATGACTGTTAATACGATATGGAAACGTAAAATCTCAATGCTCCTAAGAACACTCCATATATAAGAAATCATCATAGCTTAGACATAGCCGAGATCTAGAGGAATAATTTTGGAAGCAATGAATATACTTCACCTAGACGCGTCTAGAGGTAACGTACAACCTGTCACATTATTCGCTTATTTTTAAAAGTCATGCCAAACAAAAAGAGGAACAGTGTTATAATACCGTATAAGTCGCGTCGCACGGTCCCCATATTAAACTGCTCCAAGCTATTTAATTGTTAACAAAGCACAATCGTTCCGCAATTTGATAACGTCGCGCTTTTACTTCTTCTTGTTAAGCTTAGCTATAATCTAACGAAAGCACTTCCCCTATTTTCCTTAACATCAATCCCAATCCCGACAACACCCAAAATTATTATCCCCAGGCAATAACTAATCATTAAACAACATCCCCCTCCACAAACATTTCGTCTCGGCAACCGTATTAGCGAAGCAACGACAACATCCGTGCGATATTACTCTTTTATTATTCGAAACACATCTACCGTTATCCGTATTCAGCCTTTGGAGTATATACTCATACCACCTTTAACATATCCATAACGCAAAACAGAATTTTCTCCCGCAGTTTGCTTTATATTCAAAACATCCCAACACCAACACTACACCACTAATATCCATTAGGTTTCAGTTCATTCTTAGCACATTCAATAACTAAAATAAACAACTTCCTAACACTACTGGTCACTCCCCCTTATTAATATTGAATGAGATAATTAACCAAAGTATTTCTAAGAATTAACACACCAAGCAAGGAGATTACTAACAAATTATTTTGTCCAGCTACTGGCCAACGAGGTTTTGCAGGGTTGGTTGTCATTTCCATGGCTTCCCCAAATCTATCCCTTTTTAATTTTTTTATTAAGTGGTGGGGCCCACTGGATTAAATTAATCCTAATCACCAACTTAATTCTAAGTGGTGGGGCCCACTTGATCAATTAATCCCAATCAAGCCACTAGTTATCCCCACGTAAAGTTAATGACACTTACATTGCCAAATCATTACTTAAATAACATTTGGAATTAACATCCTTTGCCTAATATTTCTTTAATCACTTGGAACCTAAATAAAATCTCATTCCCTGTCCCCGGACTTACGTCTATTAGATCGGACGCGCACTCCGTATAAAAACAAAAAAAATACGTAGGCATAACATCCTTCCCCCCTTAGAACATTCATCCTCGAATGTTAAGTTTTTAGCGGCTTAACAAAACAACTTCCCACGAGGTCTCCTCCTTCTCTCACCTTAACACTATCAACCTTCATTTCGTAACTACAGCCTCATATAAGTCACAACTTACTACATAATGGCCTCACATTCACAACTTTACTACATAATCTCGTTTATTCAAGTCAATATGTTTAAGCTAGGAATTGAATTACCTACCTACCTGCAGGTACGGGGGAAACAGTAAGGATACTTATTCTTATTTGTCTTTCCGCTTCCAAGTCATCTCCTCCATTGATTATTTTGCAAACACTTTCAGGAAGCCACAATCCTTGTACGATACCTGCTAACCTGGCTATTAAGTATAGCTACATATTTCTTCTCTAGACAACTCCTCTGTTACCTAACATCATCTACGGGATACTTCCCTAGAAGGATCACCAATACATTTCTTAGCTCGATACCTGGAATTGGTGTACGCTCAAAATCAATTGGTAATCCCACTAAGGCAACCTGCCTATTCGACTAACATCTGATAAGGACCAATGTATCTCGGACTGAGCTCCCCTTCTTGGGACGAATCTTCATCACACACCCCTCATGGGTGATACCTTCATTAATACCCAGTCACGCAATCTGACACTACTCCAAATTCTCCTGACAAAAACACGCCGATTATCCTGCATATGACTTCTTGTCACTCTGGGTCCTGCTAATAATCTGTCTTAAATAAGCTTCACTTGGGTCAACATCTTGCTGAAAGTCACAATCCGGCCCTATTAACCTTAGTCTCGCCAACATCAACCAACCATGGTGATTCTGCACTTCCTCCCATATAAGGCCTCGACGTGCCATCTGAATACTAGAAAGATAGCTATTATTATAGCCAACTCACTGAGCGGCCACAGTGGTCATATTTCCCAGCTACCTTTGTAAGTCATAATACAGGCCCGCAACTCTCTTCTCCTCTTCTAAAGTCTTAATAGTACGCTCAGCCTGCCCATCATCTAGGGTGGAAATCTTGTTCTAAAGGTCAACCTGTGGTCCCCCAATGCCTTCTGAACGATCTCCAACAGTTTGGCTTGTAATTGAGCTCCTCCTGTCTGATGTAATGACGTGGAACCCAATTAAGTACTCACTATATCCCTGCATATACCTCTGCATAATCTTCTTCATAGCCAATAAGTAGTCCTACTTGGAAGAAAATGGGCCGGTTACGTCAGCCTATCTAAAATAACCCATATAGAGGTCATACTTCCATTTATTGCTAGGTAAGCCTGTAAATGAAATCCATATTGATCACTCCCCCCATTTTTCCAAGTCGGGATCTCTATCTCCGGTAAAATCCACCAGGGCGTTTTGATGTTCGAATCTTGCAAACTTGTTGCCATTCGGCATATCTGAGCACAAACCCGCTATGTCCTTTTTTCCATGCATCGCCCCAATAGCATCTGAGGTATGATACATTCTTGTTGACCCTGTGGTGAATAGAATAAACGACTCGAGTGTGCCCTCTCCTCTCCCTCCCATTAACCTGCCATCGTTAGCCCCGCAATACGGGTAACAACCACCCAATTCTGCCTTCATATCAGAACACTACTCTTAGCCCTTCAGGTGTACCTTAAATGGTGTCTTGTTTCCTTTGAAGAGTTCATCTCTATACTGTGCCAGATAGGATCCTTGTATTGGTGTCTCTTTACCACCTCATCTATATTTATGACTCAGCGAACCTCTCGCATAGAAACTCCACTAGCTTCTGAATTAGCGCACGGACTCCAGGCTGGATAGCCGCCTGAATCTCCCGCACCATACCATCCTTCTCTGGTTGTACATCTGTCAAGCTAACCCATGGACTTACGGGCTAAGAGCATACGCTCACAAACTTCACTCCTTTGATGATATTAAAATATCAACATCATAATCCTTTAGCAACTCTAACCCACCGCCTCTATCGTGTTCCGCTCCTTTTTGTTTAAATATAATGGAGACTACTTATAATTCTGTATAATGTCCCCCTGGACACCATATAAAAATGTCTCCATATCTTCAAGGCTACCACAACCGCTAAACTCATAGTGGGTGAGTAGGATTAGTTTCTTTCATGCTTCCTAAGCTGTCGGGAGGCAAGCTATACTTTGTGATGCTGCATCAATACACATCCTAGCCCAACACCCGCATCATCACCAAAATAACTAGCCCGTCTGGTCCCCCGGACGTTTAGGATTGGAGCTGTAGTAAATTTGTCTTTCAATATCTTGAAGCTTCGCTCACAGCATCAGTCCACTGGAACTTGGCTGCCTTTTGAAGTTACCCTTGTAAAAGGCGAGAATTGGGCAAACTTTCCTACGAATCTCCTGTATATCCTGCTAACCCTAGAAAGCTGCGTACCTCAGTAGGTGTCGTAGGTTCTGGGCCAAGCCTTTAAAACATTCTACTTTACCGCCTCATTCTTCGCGACGTGGTCTACCTGAATACCATCAGCTCCAATAATATGCCCCAAGAATGCCAATCTCTGAAGTCAACATAACTTCGCACTCTAAAAAATTGTAGCATACAACTTCGACTTGCTGAAGCACCCCTAATACCGTCCTTAATGTCCCTGCATGCTCCTCTTCTGAAAAGTGATAGAGCATATGTCGTCTAAATACAATAACAACCATATCAGGAATGGTTTTAAATCTCGATTCATTAAATCATAAACACCGTTGGAGCATTGTCAGCCCAAAAGACACACTCTAAACTCATAATGCCCGTCTCGGTCTGGAAGCCTCTTTGGAATATCTACCCACCTCCCTTACCCGCACCTGATATAACCTGACCGCAAGTCTATCTTTTGAAAAACACTTTGCACCCTGCACTGGCAAAGAGATCGTCAATTCCTTGGGAGAGGAACCTGTTCTTAGTGTTCTTTGTTTTGCTTCCATAATCAATACCCTCCGCAGCGGAACCCATCCTTCTTTACTCTTCCTCACAACAGTACTGGTGCTCCCCGGTGGCGTACTAGGCCTGATGAAGCCCTTTTCTAGAAATCCCTCAATTGCCTTTAAATTCTTTCAACTCAGCAGGTTCCATTCTATAAGGAGGTAGTAGATATAAGGCTGGTTATCTCTTGCAGATACATCTATGGTAAACCTCTAATCTCTCGTTCTGGAAGAAGGCCCTGGAAGTTCCTCGAGAATACATCGTGAAATTCATTAACTACCAGGACTGATTGACAAGTCACGCCTCCGCCTTTATGTCATTCACCCGAAAAGCAAATGGTAACATAGCCTTTTCTAACCATCTTCCCGGCCTTAAGGTATGAAATGAACTTAGCCCCTTTCGGCGATACTGTACTCCCTTCCACTCCTATAATCGGTTCCCTGGAAATGAAATTGAACTATCTTTCCTATGGCACTCAACATTAGCATAACAAGCAGCCAACCAATCCCTTCCATGATAATATCAAACTCAATCATATTTAACCTATTAGATCTCTACGGTGCGACGACTATATAAACTACTGAACAATTCTTATATACTCGCGTAGCTATGACAAAATCGTCAGATAGGTTTTGCTACCCCTCAAATGGTCTATCAACTTAGACTCTATTCTAATTCCTATCCTACTAGCAACAAAGGGGATATACAATGATAAGGTGGAACCCCTGGGTCTATCAATGCCTACACACTTCGCACTTCGGGAGAATAGTGATAATAAACATGTGTGAATCACATTAGGAGACGCCTCCTGATCCCTGCCTATTAGTCAAAGCAATATATACGGTTGCTAGGAACCGCTAGAACTGTAAGCTCCGACCCACTCCTCTAAACCACGGTCCCTGCTTGGCTCCTGAATACCCTTCCCCGTAGGCGCCATAGCCAGAGAGAAATAACCATCTAACGTACCCAGTTGCTTTTCTACCACTGCACTACCTCTAAGTGACACTCCCTCGAGTATGGCCCTGACGGCCGCAAGAAAAACGAAAAAACCGTACCTGTAGCCCAACGACATTCCCAGGTATGGGACCTACCAATAGTGAAACACTGAGCAAAAAAAAGGGTTTCCTCACTGGCTCCAAACCCTGCCCTCTGTGACCCTGACGCCCTAAGCCCCCCCCCCCTTTTTCCCCCTGACCATCTTCGACTATCCCATACGATCCGAACCCCCGACCCATGAAACGTTGTTGTTGCACTCTTTGGCCGGTTGGGAAAAAAATTTAAACATGCTTCTGATACACCTAGACTGCCTGCTCGTTCGAAACTTCCGTCAGGATAACCTGTTTGACTAGCCCTCTTAGCTGGCCTCTATATAATCTCCATCTGGCTTGACGTCCCCGGGGTGCGATCCTATACCCCTGTGCATATGCCTGCCCGAGCAATGGTCCCTACCTAGGGCTGAAGAGTCACTGCCATAACGCCTTCAATAAGATAACGATCCAACCTATCACATAACGTTAGCCCTGTCCTGCCATACACAGCCACAATAGTAGGCGCATGCCTAGCCACGAATCCACTCGAGGCTATACTCCTCCGCACGTCTGCCATTTTTCTTCAACGCATAATCTACTATCGACTCTAGTCGCTCATCTCTGGATGCAGGAAAGTGTCCCGACAAAACCTCCACAAAATTCATCCCATATACCGCTGGAGGATCACCCTCACCCCTAGATAACTCCCAGACTCATACCAATTTAAATACTTACACAACCCGCTAAACGATACGAAGCCAACTAACAAACAGACTAGGTCTTCGAAGCATGATATTCCTCTGTACGGCTGCATCATTATCTGACATAAACTCTTGCGGAGATCCCTGGGGCCTTGACCCAAAGACTCTCTGGAGATTACAAACTTAAGGAAAAGTCACGTGCCCTTAAGCTATCAGATCTTGTCCGCAGATCAACTCCTAGTCCATGCCTGCGATCCTGACCTGCCACTTATCTAGTCAGCACTGAACCGCATCTCTCATGCCCTATCCTCCGCCCTACCTCCCCTCACTACCCTGACTGATGAGCTATAGGTTTAGGTGTTGGGGCCTCTGGGTGATGTGTGGTGTCCCCCGAACTGTAGCTGTTGCGCTCGAGAGCATCTCTGGCTGTGCGGTGTAGACTTTCATAATACCAAGACAGGCATAGACTAGGCACGGCCCTAGTAGCCTCCTCCGGATTTACTAGGTACCTTCTGCTCCCGATTTGCCCTTCTGGGAGACTGTTGCTTTCTATTGGAGGCATAGCTGAAAAACACACGTATTGGCGTTTAAGAGGATTACCCTGTTAATAATGCTCTAATCGCACGATCTGATAGAAGAAAGGATGACTCCTAAATGTCCTGTAGCTTCCTTTTATATATGTTGTTGCACCAAAACGCGGGCACAACAACCGATAAAAAACCAAAACTACGAGACACGGTCCTGTAGACACTTCCAAGTGAAAAACCACTCTGATAAAGAGACCACTCTTTTGTCAACGACCCCAACCCGATGGAGCCGTGACAGTGCCCGTTTTGGACACCCACATACAAACCTGGCTAAGTAACCAACCTGAACTAAGACAATATTGAATTTAAAATCACATCAATCCAACCCAACGTCATATTATATAAAGAGGACCTGTCTCATAGAAGTCCTAACCATTCAACCTTAACAACATAACCGAGCCGACAAGGCCTCCACTATCCAAAGCATATACATACCGTAGCCGACAAGGCTGCCCTACACAATACAACAACGGATGGTACGAAGCCGACAATGCTGCCCCTATACAAGCGGACTCCCAAACAACCGTGTCCGACCTTTATCCAAAACCTATATATGACAAACCCACAATAAGTCCACAGACCTCTAAGAGTAACAACAGTAGTGACCTCACGAGACAGTGGCCCCCCATACCCATAGAACGAGCAAAGACACCCCAAAAAAAGTCATTTAAAATATGACTGGGCTCCAACAGTGGAGCTCTCCCAATCAGTAGGTAAGATATCCTAGGCGGGAGGATCACACCGAACTGTTCGTCTACCCCTTCGGGTAATGACAACGCACCCCCCGAGGAAAGCGGGTCAGTAAAACTGACATTGTACTGGTAGGTAAAGATGACAGATAACAAATTGGCAGTCGCAACCAAATAGTCACTACAAGTACCCCTTTTAATGGAAAATCATGCATATCTTTATAGAGTTGCACCAGCTTCCGTAGTAAGGGGCTCGTAAAAATAATCATCACGTCATCTCCGTCATCATAATCATCATAACCATCCTCATCACAATATATAGTATAATATACATACCCAGCCCTCTAGTGAGGGAACTCGGTGACGATCTGCAAGAAACTCCTCAAGAACATTACCCACCCGACCCAACCACCACCGGCCCGGGACTCAAATTAAATGATAAATTACTCTATGCAAGAGCAGAATATTATGAGCCCCCATGTGCAATTAAATCATTTCTTATAACTCATAAGAACAAATCAACGGAACCAACCCGCAAATAGTATTGGCAAAAGATTAACGTTTATTATCAAGATTATGTATGAATCTTTAATACTATCTGGAACGTAACATCTCAATGCTTTTAAGAAGCACTACCTAGATTGAGAATCTCATAGCCTTAGAAATAGCCCGATATATTGGAAGAATGTTGAAGCAAGAAGTAATACGTCACCTATAACTACTCTAGATGTAAGTATCAACCTGTCCGTTATTCGCTTATTTATTAAAAGTCATGCCAAACAAGACAGAAGGGACAGTGTTACATACCGTATAGTCGAGCCAGCACGTCCAATATTTACTGCTCAAGCTAGTTATCAATAACAAAACAATCGTGCCGCAATTAGATAACGTCGCGCTTTAACCTAATCTGTAAGTACTAGCATAATCTAACAAAACTCTGGTCAGCACTTCCCCTATTTTTCCCTTACTTCGTTTCGTCCAATACCGACAACAACCCAAAAATTATCTACAGCAATACCCAATAACACATATAACCCCCGAATCATATACACACCACAACACGGGAGGAAGGGAAAACACCGGGTAGGTAACGGCCCCAAACATTCCGTCTCAGCAACCATAGCAGCGACAACGCACAAGACCGAACGAAACAAAGTCATGTTTGGTGACTATAATTCGCAACACAATCTACCCTTATCGTATTCATCCTTTGGAGTATATCCTCATCTACATTTAACATATACAGAAAGCCAAAACATTTTCCCCGCAGTTTGCTCTTCATCAAAACAGCCCCAAGCCCCAACACGACACTACTAATAATCCGATTTTATTTTTACCGTTATACTTAGCAACGTTCATAACTAAAACAACTTCCTAGCTACTGGTCACACCCCCTTTATATTAATGGGTAATTAACAAGGTATTCTAAAGAATTACACGCCCAAGCAAGTAGATTACTAACCAAATTATTTGCCGCTGCTGGCCCAAGAGTTGAATGGTGGGTTTCTTCTCCATTTCCCATGGCCTTGCCTAAGACCAGTGGTTGAAAGAGATGATATGCAGTAATCATTTGGTCACCACTTTATTTTGTATGAGTGGGAATTTCTCCACCACTCATTTATAATATGAATTGTAGGCAGCCCCCCCCCCCCTACACCTACACGTGCCCCTAGCCAGCTCTGAATCTGATCCCTTTTAAATTTTTTGCGCTTGAATTGGTGGGGCCCACTTGTGATTAAATTAATCTTAATCTCAGCCACTAATTATCCTCACTTACGTTTGGCACTTCATTAGCCAAGTCTACTTAATATACATCTGGAATTACATCCCTTGAGCTAATATGTCTTTAACCTTGGAACTTAAAATAAATCTCATTACCCCGTACTTACCATACGTCCGAGATCATGAACGCGCAACGACGTAAAAAATAGAGCATACACAACTTCGTCATCTTCCTAGATGATTCTTTAATAAGTGACTCTAGTTAGGGAGTTTGTTTGATTAGGTGACAAGATCAAACCTAGGTAGTCCTTAATTACTTAGGTAAAAAAATCTTGAAGAGTCAAAATGATGCAGTATCTTGATGTTTACTTTATAGGTTTTTTTGATAACCTTTGGGAGGTTAAATGTCTCTTATTTTGATGCTATTTTTTATAAAATTGAGAATGATCTTATCTAACGGATCTAGGATCCTAAGTGGTGTATGAAAGGGTGGTGTAAATGGGCGGTCTCTTCACAACTAACTGAGTGAACCTTAGAATCAACTTTGCATAGGATAATATCATGTTCCATCGTGGAAAGGGTATGTAAGTGTGTATATCTCATTTCGACAGTCCTTAAGATCCTTTTGTTTCCTTTAGAGAGGGTGGTATGGATTGGTCTCTCTTTTTTTTGATATCTTGATCAAAAGAGTATTAGATCTTGATCAAAAGATAATTAAGGATATCTTTTACTGAGGGAACTACATGCCATAACGTGTCTAAGGTGAAATTTAGA
Source organism: Solanum habrochaites (assembly GCA_027704765.1). Taxonomy (NCBI): domain Eukaryota; kingdom Viridiplantae; phylum Streptophyta; class Magnoliopsida; order Solanales; family Solanaceae; genus Solanum; species Solanum habrochaites. The sequence goes on along the minus strand of JAKWJA010002489.1, from coordinate 47,269,683 downwards.
ACTTCATGTAATAGTGAAGGGAGTTCGTTGTATAGTAAAATTGTTTCAATGCTAACTGCTTGCACTTAAAATGGGGATAAAACGTCCAGGGAGTTCTTATGTTTTTCATCTAAGGTCCAAAAGATCATATTTCCAATAAATCTACCGTTTTTTACATGATTTTATGCATTTGTCATACTTTTTTGTTTTAAAGCACATGTGTTTGTACTATTCTATCTTTATCTATCTCTACAGTATTCATGGTGAAAGTTCTCTGGAGCTAAGCTTGATTATAGGATCGTTCAAGCAGTTAAGTATGTCATCATTTTGACTAGATGGGGTAGAATTTCTTTTATTTTCTTTATCAAGTATTGTAATAGAATTAGTAGTACTTATATTTCTATTGCGTGGACCGTGTCTCAAAATCTCTTTTGCCTAGATTTGATGAAATGAGACTTACCATTTCCTATGAGTTTATATATCAAAGAGAATTTTATAGAATATGCCATTTTTTTGGTGAAAACTTTTAAGTCCCGTACTTTTCATATGTTTGAATGCAATGACATAATGGAATGAGGCTATGTACAAGAGGCATACGGAGGTCAATATTTGGCCAGTATATTCCAAGCTTACTTAAAGACAACTTCTCAATTCCACCTACACACCTTTCTATATAACAAAATGTATGAAATTCGTATAAACACCTGTACTAAGTATGGCTTCAAGCATAAAATCATGATAACGGACTTTTATTGGACGGTAGAATCCACATTTAAAACCAACACGCAATTACAAAACAGTAGAAATTCATAGCATATTTCATGATGTTAATAGTGAACTATAGTTAACTAACACTGAGTTCACTGGAAGTCCTTCCAAAATTTCACATATTCTTTTAACATTACATACTCCAAAAAAAACATAATAGTAGATTCCTCCTACCAAAGGTTATGTCTAATATTCACGTTGAGTGATTATGAAGTTACCGTCCATATAATCCCTTCACACCACTTAAGATATCCTTTAGATGCCTAGAATAAGATCAGTCTCGTCTTTATACCCCACATACATAAATATGCATTTCTTTCCTTTTCCAAGGAAAGACTGACTAATTAATCAGAAGATATCACCCATAACAACACTCTACAAGATTACCCTAAATATCCTTAAGACTTTCTAAGAAGTTTAGAATCATGTCTAATTTACCAATGTACTTTTTCCCTAGCTAGAGTCATTTTTTTAGAAATACGTAATAGACATTTCGTGACCATCTCATATGCCCCCCTTCCAAGCTTAACTAGACAACCCTTAAACACTCTAGGTTAGTACTTTTATTCATTAAAAAAATACTTTCTAAAAAGTCATTATATTCATTAAGTTTCACTGAAGAGACATTCAATATATATATAGTACGTAATGGTTATTGGAGAAGCCTAGAGATCACACACTTTAACATCTTCAAAGCCTAATTGGTGTAATGTCTAGATATCAGGCTCACACCATCACACACCACCTAAACTTCATAGAGCTTTGCTCCAACACTAGTGGTAACCCATATGATGAGAATTAGGCAATACACATACACCATGGTAGCAAGGCAGTGGAATCCGGAGTTACTAACCTACTAAGATGGAGGGTGTTCTACTCTTGAAATGGTAGAACTTGGACACATCCCCATGAAGGAACATGGTTTAATGAATATTTTAAGGGTTTAGGTTTTCCTTTTCATAAGTGATCCCTTGTTCTCATAGAAGAAATTCATCACTAAAAGGATCACCAACAAGGTTCACTATAGAGTCATAACCCAATACATTTGACGTTACCAAGAGCCCCTTTATGGGTTTCCTTCCAATTGTTAGAAGGAGAGTTCAATGACTTTTACTAAATATGATTTCATGTTCGTTTCCAGCCAATCACCTTAAGTCTTATCATTCAACTAAAAGAATATACCCGTAAGGACTTCAATTCAACTTCAAGGATATCTTTAAACCTTACATCAAGGATGAAGGTTCCACATATGGACCTCTTAGACAATGGTAAAGGTACATATTTTTTTTATACATACAAGACTAAGACGCTTTTGCATACTATGTCAAGAGAACTCATTTCAACAATAATAAATGTATCAATTACAGGTACACAAGTATACCACATAAGACACACTCACTGATACTTGTCACATATAGCTGCAACATTCGGAAAAATTACATGTCTAGTAAGATCCCAATATGTCTTTAAGAATAATGCTTATTGGGTGGTACATAGGCACACAAAATGCCCAATTATTGGTAAATATGGGACAATAGTATAGAAAATTGAATTAAGGGGTATTAGCCAATTTTCTATATAACTACCGCAAATTAAAGCAAAATATGGGCCCTATTAGAAAATATTGTCTTAAAGGGAGTTTAGACCATTTTCTACATTAATGAGTGTGTTTAAGAAATGGACCTGCAACAATGAAGACCTAATCTAAAAACTATATTTTCTAGTGTTTGCCACAAGAACTAGGGCATCCAATGTCAAGCCTAGTAACCATAGAACAGATCATTCAATACTCATGTAGATTAAACAGTGCCCAAAGACATAGTGATGGACCTGGAGAAATAAGTTAACTTTCCCATGAACTCTAAAATAGTAGTTTAGTTAGGAAAGTGCAACCAAAACCCATAGTGCAAGCCATGTGGCACAGACCTTTGAAGAAGGTGCCAACGGAGGGGACCACACCCTAACCGAATTCGTTTAGGGTAGTTCTGGGGACATGTGCAACAAGGGACCACTCCATGTGGGGAATAACTCCCTATACATTCGGATCTAACCTCCTTCCCAAAATACCTAAATAACCAGGACTAACCGAATTGACCAATTTGAGACACCCGACAACTTAGGACCAACCCCGGTTTGACACTAACCTAGTACTAGTTAAAGATACAACCTAGCACCTAAACTAGATGTCAAAGTTAGTTATGGTCCTAAAGAAATTAAGGGGTAGAATTTATTAACTCCCCTTTGTTACAAATTAATTATTTAATAAAATGAATTAATCAATCAAAAGGGCTAAAACAAAAAATAGAAAGGAAATTTTAAGATTTCGGTTAAGACAAGAAAGGAAAGCCTAGTACCTAACCTAGGGATGGTCCAAAGAGTTAGTTAAGATGATAAAGCCTGAAGGGTAATTTATTAATTATTTTATCAACTTAATTAATTAATTAAAAGGGGCAAACACGAAATCACAGCCAATACCATATTTTGGTTAAAACAAGAAAAAAACTAACCAATATCTAACCTAGGATGGTTTCAAAGGATTGTTATGGGTTATAAAAAGTCCTTAATGGTACTTTAGTAATTACCATAAGTAGTTTAATTGATTAATTATCATTTAATTAATTAAATGACAGGGTCAAGACCGAAATTCTTACACTACCCTATACAACTCAAGAAACATCTTGTACTTCACCTAGAAATGGTCCAACTGGGTTAAATTTTGTTCTATGATTTAAGGGGAACTTTAATGTGACTTAAATAGGTCCACTAATTATTAAATTAGCCATATAATTCATTATTTAAAGGTTGTAAAAACGAACATTCTAGGAAAATTTCACAAATTTGACTCATGTATGTGTTTTCTTAGTTCTACGTCCAATCTAGGAGGGGGCTTTTAGTAATTAGTTATTATTAATTTAATTAACTTATTACAACCACAATACAGTTGGGGGATGAGTCATTTAAGTTTCTTAACCCTAAAATCACGTATCAACAACGAGACTCTAGACAAAAAGGATGAAAACAGTGAATGAACGCCAGAACAATGCAGCAATTTTTATCGATTTTCTCCAGGCAATTTCACGGTTTTCGTTCAAGTTTGTATTCCTGTGATTTAATTATACTTAAGATATGGGTGGTTATTAATGGGGACTTTCTTTATCCAGATAACTTTTTTTTCACTGATTCCAAGATTTGAAAAAATAGGGTGTTCCTGTTCTCGGCGAACTCCCCTCATTTGTCCCCTAGTAATCTTTGTTGATTACATGTTGAATAGGTTAGAGATAATGTTGTTAGGTAATGTTGTGCCTGGCTGCTATATTACTGGTGTGGATGATATTTTATTTTTTATGTCTATTCAAAATATGAAGTGCTTATAAGTGAATCAGAAACGAGGATGTGTAGTTTACAGGGGTGTGTGTTACACCCGTAAGTTGGTTTAGTGTTTGATGTTTTTTTCCGAATGTTGCATTTGCTCTTATTGTTATTTTGGGGGGGGACGTTTATGAGGTGTTAAATCATCAAATATTAATATTATTTGTCCCAATATGTCTTATAACTGCTAATCTAAATTCATGACCAGAATTAGTTACAGAAGGCCAACTATCGGGGTTAAGATGTTCTAAACTATTTGTATGAAAGATGGTATTGGATTTGTTGTGCCATACTAATGTAAATATGACTTATTGATGATGTAAATTAGCCCTGTGCCAGCAAGAGATAGTTAGTAATCTATACACAACTGTTTAAGCCATACTAATCAATATGCCAATCGTTATAGTAAGAGATCAAAGGTGGTTATATTATAAAGCACTGTCTAAATTACTTCAATGAATCCATAACGCAAGGGCATCATCTCATTTGGACAACTCCGCCCGTCATGCTCTACAAAGAATGACTTACGGACATATTACTCAATTGAAATAAGTGTTCAACCATCCATAACGATTTAAATCAAGCTAACTACACTACAGCAAAGAAGTAACATGATTGTAACTAATTAAGGGGGTCTAATTAATAAGTGACAAAAATGGGGGTTTACAAAGTGAGAAAGTCTACCTTACACCTAAGCTTACTATGTTAAAATAATACCAACGAATGAGGTGTTTTAGAATGTGTGAGACTATCACATTACACCTAAGGATATATGTAAGAGACAATTCAACATTTCATCAAGGTAAAGTAAGGATTATAACTGTCAGGCCAATCAGATTTCTCAATGAAGTAAGATTAATATGTCAGGCCTATTTACAATCTCATCAATGTAAAGTAAGAATTTATTATATAAAGGAGCATTTCCACATTTCCATCATGTAACGTAGTGATGAACACTCATCATAAAAGTAAGTAAATCTCATTAGAAGCGAAGCCTGCTATGCTTGAGTTTAACACTAAGAAGAAAAGAATAAATGAAGCATTTCTATGTAATGAATGGTGATTCCAATTTATGTTAATCTATAATGACTAATATAAAATGGTGGCACACATATAAGAGGCTAATGTGAAAGAGGCGAGCATCTCAATGAGCCTAATTAATGTTATCAAAAACATACTCACCTATGAGATTTAGTTAATGAAGAGACCATCTCTAATGAACACTCTGTGAAAGATTGAAGTCCAAAAGCACACTTAATACTAATGATAGATAAGAAATCATCTAATGATCGATTATGTCCTCATGCTAGAAGACAGCTCCAGATGTCTGAGTTGAATGTAACTGGAACTTATACTGAGCACCCCAAGGCTAGTTATGAGCGGTGATGCCTGTCATTTGGGGAAGAAGCGGAGATCCTAACTGTTCTGATATAGATTGTACGGCCTGCCGGGTATTGTCTTGCTAATATTACTATTCTTTAACCTAGTATAGGACTAGCAGGTTTGCACTCCCTATATACGCTATCATGTTTGGTCCACTTTTGTCGGGATTCCACCTACTTTTGGTGTGGGGAAGATACTGGATTTATGATTCTCCCATAATCTATGTCTGTTTCATGTTCAAGTTTTCAAAGAACAAATTGAGGCCATCCTCAAAGTATGAAATATAATAAAATGAACCATACCGAAGGTTTTTGTCAAGACCAATTAGGAGGTAATCAGATTGACCTATGACATAAGGTCATGTAGTCCTTGCACTGTCATGATCCCGATAGAGTCTTAGACTTAATCCTAGGTTTTAGCTTGTCTTTAAACAGCCTACGAATGAATGAAGGAATAATTGAAGTATGAATAACGAATGATGCAGACTCTATTTTTCGTAAAGACGGCCCTCGTGTTGGGAGGGGGGGTCCCATATGTGTGGCCTCAGTGGATCTTATGCTACATCAAAGATTCAAAAGTAATCGTGTATATGAACTTTAATATATAAAACTAAAATTAAAACAAATAAAAAAAAAAAAAAAACAAAACAAACAAAAAGGATCAAAAAAAACAAAAAAAAAAAAAAAATGGCATGAGTTGCACTGGAGATAAAGGTAAAAAAAATATGCTTTCTGCTCGGTCCGCCTCATAGCAGTCGTGTCCCCGCCCCGCCCTCCCCTCTCCGGTCGGTTCCCTTCCTTCGTCCTTGGCTTCCTTCGCTTAATAGCCTCTCTTTTGGTTCTGGGCCTCCACCCTGCCTCCTTGCCCTTGTAAGGTAAACATAGAACCAATAAATTAGTGAACTACCCAACCACAACAAGAAAAAACTGATAACTAATCTAAAGTGAACAAGAGCAGCTCTTAGCCTAAGAGGACAAAATTCTCACATCTTCGCCCGAATGTTCTAAAATTATTTGATGAGTACTCATGTCTTGTATCATATAGTAAATAGTTGTGTTGATACTAATGTCTTGTAATCATATATAAAATGAGTTGTGTTATTTGAATGCATTAAAATACATCATATTCATACCACATTTCACAACTAACGATTTATTAAAGTCTAGTGACTAGGCTTTCAATAAATAGCATGTTCTTTAGGAAGAGCTTTTTTTTTTATCATGCATAACCTTATGTGCATGTGTGCATACACTAATACTTGGTAGAAGTGGTGTACTAACCCCTAATATTTACTATTTTATATATGCAGGTTAAGGTACATATTGACGACTCTTGCAACAGTTTGGACATCAGCGTTTGTCTAGACCATTTGGTAGATCCTCTTGATTTCGAGGATGCAACAGTTTTAGTCTAGCCTTAGTTTTAGAAAAATCTAGTGGATTTTGTCCCTAGCGTTTCTTTTGTACTTTCATTTCGAAACTTCTGTAATAAGTCCGTGTTTGGAAAACGTATTTATGATATATTCTTATTTATTTCAAATTGATTCTTATGATAGATGGTTGTTATATTTATGTTAAGCTTAGTAATGATGAATTCATGAAATAACTATATGAAGTCTATGTATACTTCATACGTTAAAGTTTTAAGTTTTCCACTAAAAATAACAATATGAATGTGATAAATGCAAGGTGAGGTTTGTCTGCGACCTCCGAGAAGTCAACGATGCCGGTTGCGATCCGGAATCCAGAATTCGGGTTGTAAAAATATCATACCATTCACGAAACAATTGGTATAACAAACACCATATATAGATCACCCTATTTATACTATAATATCATTAATATAACAATCATAAGACTCAAATAACCTAGTAGGAAGAATTATGCATGAACCCTAAGACTATACACATTAGGACATAGTCATTGTCTAACATGATCACCTAAGGTTAACACAAAAGCACATACTTTCACATTACTCACACGTAGATAAATATGATTATACTTCAAATAAATCAACTACGCAAGCACTCAGAATATATTAAGTAATGCCTACAAGGTCATGATCATCATAACTCATAAAGTAATGCCGACGAGGCCACATCATTCACAAGTAAAGCAGATAGCACTGCCACCTTAAGTGGACCATACAAATCACAACATAATTAAAGACATAAACTACATAATATAAATATAATTAGGGCAGCGTACCACCAATTCACTCTTACCACTTCAATCCATAGCTAAACCATCCAATACAATACCAAAAGACCCTTACCCATGCCCATGATCATCAATTCAATATAAATATCATAATACTAAATGAATCTAAAGTAAGTAAATATATATCTATCAATCTAAGACAGCCTTTACATTAGTCCAATACATTTCTTACATCATTCGATAACCCATAGAAAACTACACTAGAATTGATAATTATTGAGATATGATCAAGTCACCCACAAAGTAGTCAAAAGCAAGGGTTCATGAGTTACATGAGTTCATAGAGTAATTAGGTAAACCCATCAAATTAACATCAATTAAGTTAATATATACTGATTCAAAACGTTTATGAAAGAACCCATGAATAGATATCAAAATTGGACAAGTTCATCTTTGAAAGATTTTAGAAATCACTTCCAAGTTTGGCTCCTTGAAGAAAAGAGTTTCAACGATGAAGAAACATACCTTGATTGATGATACATCACGAATTTCATGAAGAATTGATGAGGAAATGACAAAGAATATTCAATCCAAGCTCTATCTTGACTTTTGGCTCCAATGGAGTTCTAGTGAATTTCTCAGAGAATATAGGTTACTATTTTTAATAATGACTTCATTTAGGTTTTTTCGACTTATAAACACTCATAAAGTACCTAGAGTACGCTTAGGAAATTCCCACACTATTATTTGGACGTGGGGCAATTTACCAATCCACCCTTACATTTAACAGTGTGCAGCGCAGGTTTGCACACCCAATCGACGCTTGCCCATTGACGGCTCATTGGTCCATCGACGGGTATTCTTGGCTGAACGTTGGTTGGTTTAGAGACCTGAATTTTGAATCATAAGATCACTAGGATAATTCTTGACCTACACCACCATCGACGGTGCCTACCAGTCGTCGATTGCCTCAGTCGTTTAGGAAGGTCTAGACATCCTTTGGCTCCATGATGGGTCGTTCCTCAAGAACTCTTGGTTGGTCCTTGGGGACTTTGTACCAGACTTTTCCAACTCAAATATTCACTTATATGAGTTTCGTACCTCTCACATCAATTTCATCAATAAAAATATGTAAAACTCGACGAAATACACTAAGACACACAATATCATTTCAAGGCAAACCTTTTGAACGTCATGGACGTTCTTGGACGTTTGACATCCAAACTTCATGAAAATTTAACCTCTTCCTCAAAAACTCATTTTAACTAATTATAGTACGTATCAAATAATTAATACACAAGAGTTAGGCTCTAGTTTCACCTAATTGGTTTAGAATTTAAACCATCTCCCCTAACTTGGACAACAGTCATCCTTTAAATGACCCCTTCCACCTCTCGAACACTTTCAAGAGTACATATCAACTAAAAGATCACACATTATACGAAAAACTAATTTAAGGAGAAAACATCACTTTCACATAATTTACGAGCCTCACAACAAAACAAGAAGTTGGAATAATCTAAACGGATGTTCATGATATAAAGTCACCTCTGTATTCCAAAATAGCAAGAACTCCTTTTATATTCCTATTATCTCATATACATCAGTTATATACCCTTCAAAAACATTAAAAAACCCAAAAATGAATTAATACATTTCGTAAAACTTTTACACGGGCTAATTCCTGGAAGTGAACATGGTTCAAAATTCCCAAAAAGTTAAGTTAGTTAATTGGATAATAGAAATAGAATATGATTGATAAACCATTAAATAATTAAACATAATTAAACATCAGAAAGCGTTATTCAATAATCACACCGATATTATATTCCAACCAACTCCTAAACTACTATGCACATGGACACATGCTACGTATTACTTTCCTTCTCTAAACCTTGAGTTTAATAGAACAGATGAGACAATAAATAAATTTTAATAGCACACCTACTCCCCCATTTATAAAAGAACTTATAAACCCCAAAGGCAAGAAGCTATTATTAAACACATCCATCCTCAATCCGATTTTGATCTTCTTGGCGGTCATAACGACGAGTTTTCCGTTTGGAATGTTATTACCCGAACGTTGGAGGAACTTGCTTACATTCCCTTCCTCTAGCCGCATATTAGGAGAATCCCTCACTATATGTCCACCTTAGAACAACCATATCAGATTCCAGGTACCAATAGGCATTGCCCATGAGTGCTTCTCCAACAGTAGCATACAAGTAGGCTTACACCATGAGAACCACTACTTCTTCTCATGTTTTACCTAGGATCTTAGGTTATCTTGAGTTTGAGCCTCTTCTTAAACCTAGGTTTGTATTTCTCACCTAGTCCACGATCCTCTTCAAGTTTCTTAGAATCCTACGATAGACTTGTGACTTCCTCCTGGTTGAGCATACAGAACCATGAGTCTAGCTCGGTCATACATCATTGAGCAATGGCCGTATTGCCATGCTTCCGTTACTACATACAATCGCAACATGGCCTGTCAAAAACCTTCTCATCTAATCCCTTCGGGTTAGACCAAAGTTGTTGGAGCTAAATTCATACACAACCTAGAAACTTCATGTAATACTCCTCAACACCATATTGCCTTGCTTGAGATGATGACCCCTCACCTTCCACCTCCGTTCTCTCACTAGGAAGTGACCAACACCCTACGAAAGCTTTCTTTTACTCCTCAATCCTCCACTCATAGAGGACCCGATCAACCGGATATTAGCTTTCTTTTGAGTTTACTACACTTGAGCAACCTCCCTCAATTGGTATCGAATTAACTCCTGCTTCTCCCTATAAGTCCACCCATGGGCACTCAACCCCTTGTAACAACCCTTTTAGAAACACATGGGAGCCTCTCCTCCTTAAGACAAGAAAGATAGGAAGAATTCAGCCTCGACAAAATCGCTCACTCTAGATGTCATAGTTTTTGTTTTTTGTCACAACATTAACTCTAGGGTCAATACATTCACTTGTGCTAGTCTGGTCGAGATAATTAAGCAAAAGCTCTCTAATCTCCCCATTAGTAGTCATTTCCGTGGAACCACTAGTTACTACACTCGTCGTTGACCTTAAGTAGGGACTTAAACTCCTTGAGCAACCTGAAAACTTGCTCAACTTTCTCACTTGTATGAGGAACTTCCGTTCCTCATCGATCCTTCAATCTTCGAACACTACGATCGTCCATCTTCTATATTCATCTCCTATAATAATAAGCAAGACCTTACGAACAGAACACTCATCACTTCTAAATCCTTACGATACGACATAGTATAAGAAAAGAAGCGAAACTCTATGTTCGTATATCCTCTCTCCATAGGTATGTGTTTACAACTCATCCCGTGGTCAAGACGTCTACTAGACGTGGCTAGATAAGCGATTTGGTTCCTAAGAAACCACTTTCATAACCTTTCTTAATACACAAACAGTTCCACGACTGCATGTATCCCTAGAAGTTGAATATTATAGGGCCGTGGCACGGCGTAATTGATCTGTCGTAGGTCTTGGTAACAAGCCCTTTGACATATACATTGCATACATGTAGAAAAGTAGTGGCGAAATTAAATTTTTCAAAAGGAAAACATCTTAGAATTCTTTCATATTAAAAAATCATGAAACTGTAAACTCAACCTATTCCATCTTAACTCAACAATACTTGGGCCACCTGCTCATACAATCGAAATATAGAATTACTTATTCTATACAATACTTTGAATTAAATAAGGTCTAATGTACGATTATGCCCTCGAGTCCACTAGACAAACTTCAACTTTGCTTGACAAGATACTAGAATTACAGATTGTGCAATACCGTTCTCAACCTTCCACCTAACAAACCTTTAATATAACAAATGTATGAATTGTAGAAATAACCGTACTATGCTTAATAATGCATAAAATATATAACCCCAAAACATTTATTCAATATGCTATTTTTACCTAAAACCCATCCGAATAAGCATAGAGATCGACATTTAAAAACCCAACAAACAATTATACACTTACAACTCTAGTCCACATTTCATTAGTTACAACTAACATAACGTGACACTATGAGTTTCACTGTAAGTCTTCTAACATTTTCACAATTGATTATTGCATTAAAATAATCAAAAACAAATAACTATGAGATATCTTCTCAAAAGTGATTCTAAGGTTCACTGATATGTTATGAGCGACAGCCCATACAATTCTTTTCACACACACATAAGAGATCCTTTAGAGTACCTATGATAAGATCATTCCACTTTATACCACACTACACCTAAGATGAACATTTCCCTCCGTAAGTCATCACAAGATTTACTTAAGTATTTCAAGAAGAGAACGCCCCTACACCCTCTCCAAGATTAACTAAATAATCCTTAAGAGACATCCTAAAGTTTAGATCATGTCTAATTCCAAATTTTACTTTCCCTATCAGAGTCATTATTAAGACTAACCTAGGTAATAAATGAATGACCACTCCATGCCTCCTTCACCTTAACTAATAACCTTAAACTACTTTAGGTAAGTACTTATGCATTTAACATGTTTTCTACTTAGATCATTAATCTTCATTAGTTTCACTTAAGGACTTAAAAAACATATAAGATTCAATTAATGCTCTTGAGAAGACCTAGGGATTCCACTATTAACATCTTAAAAGCCTAATTGTGCCAATGTCTAGATACTTTTGCATACCACCACGCTAAACATTCCATAGAAGCGTCTCCAACACTGGTAGGTATCCCAATATGATAAGAATAGGCACTACTGACATAGCCCATGGTAACAAGGCTGGAATCCGAGTTATAACCCTACTCGGTGAGGTTGTTCTACTTGCCCATGGTAGAGAATTGTACACATCCTATATAGTAAGTATTAAGAAATATGAAATAGTTTCCATTGTTCTCCATTCTCATATTTCAAATAGAGAACTCCCCGACCCATCTCACTCGTACAAGCCTTTGTTCTCCATAGATTATTCCTAAGGATCGCATGAAGGAGTTTTCATATCTAGTTCATACCCCATCAATTTCACCATACTAAGAAGTCCCCCTAGGGTTTCCTTAAATTCCTCAGGAGGATAACTCAATGACTTTTCTAATATGATTCATGTCGTCCAGCCCATCAACCTTAATTGCTCACTCATACAGACGGATAAGCATTACGACTTTCACTTCAATGATAGCTAAAGCTACATCACTGATTAGTTTTCCACATAAAGGACCTTCTTTCGCAATGTTGTGGGTCACATGTCATTATACAAACACTACTTAGATGATTTATCATACTAAGTCAATAAATCTATTCACAATATACCCATATAAAGTAAGGGACACAATTCTAACTAAACAAGAAAAAACACCATACTTTACCTATACAAACTACTCAAGAAACACATAGTTATAAACCAATATCATTTCTAGGGTCACTCCTTTTTTCAACCACTTTAATATCGTCACCATACCCATCATCAGACTCACATAACAGATTAGGAGAATCATGCATCACAATTCTAAGACTACACCCATAAGGACATAGTCATAGTCTAACATGATTCACCTACGGTTAATACACGAACACATACTTTCACAGTACTTTTTATGGAGGATAATATGATCATACATCACATAAATCAACTACACAATGATTGTCATATAGTTATGTAATATCGAACTTCATTATCTCATCATGTATAAGTAACGCCGGCGAGACCAGATCATTCACAATAAAGCACATTGCATTGCCACCAATAAGTGGAAGTACAGCAATCACAACATAATTAAAACTTAAAATGCATAATAGAAGCCAAAATTTTTGAAGATACCACCCAATCCAATCTTAAATACTTTCAATCAAAAGCTATCCTCATGCAATACACTAAATACCAAAACAAAATGATGCATTTAACCAAACCCAGGCCATGATCATCTAGTTATATTTCTCAATGAACCTAAATAATTATATAGACAATATATACGCTATACATACTATACATCAATCTTGATACAATTTCTTACACATCATTCAATAGACCAAAGCACCACTACGCTAAATTCTTAAGCATTGGAACATAGTCAAGTCACCCTAAAATATTCAAAATATGGGGTTATGATTACATGGGTTTTCAAGAATTAATTATCTTAAAACTATAAATTATTAAAATCAATTCAATCAATATTAACTTATTTCACAACATATTATACATGAACCGATGATAATATCAAAATTGGAAGATCTCTTTGCAGACTCAGAAATTCCTTTCAAAGTTTGGTTCCTTGCTTGAAAAAAGTTTTAAAGGATTAAGAACCTACATTTATTGATTCTTACTAACCAACGATTTTAATGAAAATTGATTAACAATAAGAATAATTTCATCCAAGCTCTCTCAATGAGTTTTGGCTCTACCAATGGAGTGTCTAATAATTCATAAGAATTTGGGTTTTGATTTGGAATAATGAATTCATCTAGGTGCTGGACTTTAAACCCTTTAAATTACCTATAATACCCTTAGGAAACTGCCGATTACAATTTTTGGATGTGGGGTGAATTTACTAATTAACCACTCCTAACATTAATTTTGATTTGGGCGCAGGTTTGCAGACCCAACAATGCCTGCCCTCCGATGACCGTTGGTCATTTCATGGGTCGCGTTTGGTTGGCTGTCGTTTAGTTCATATACCTGCCTTTGGGGAACTTCCTAGGCTAAGACTTCCCTACTTCCACGATCGATGGGGGGCCGTCGACCAGCCTACGTGGTCTCGATTTCTCAAAAGTTTTCGATGGTCGAGACAACCTTTGGCCTCGCATGATTGATTCCTTCCCTAAGAACCCGTGGTTGCTCCGTGGTACGTTTACCGGAAACTTAACACTTCAAATGTGTAGCAGTATATGAGTTTAGGACCTCGAACTCAATTCATCCAAACAGAAAAGAACACACGTAAACCCACAGGTTGTTTTCAAGGTAAACTTTTCGAATGTCATGGACATTCTTGGACGTTTGACCTCCAACTTCATTGACACTTTAAACAATACTCCTAACCTCATAGTACTCGATTTGTAGGACTTAAATCATCAATCCAAGCGTTAGTTCCTCTAGTTTTCAACTAAGTCATTGTAGAGTTTATATTATTGGCCATGAGAACTTACGAACTTGGAGAAACAACTATAGTGTCTTGATAATTAGCCTTCAGTCTCAAAAAGGCCCTGAACCTACATGTTTGGGAAATATGGGTTAGTACATAAGATGTTTAAGTAAACTACTTCTTCATAAAAACCGTTGAAACTACATAAAAGGAATTTTTAGTAATAAAAGATTTAACCAGTGACTCATAGGAACATAAGTTACGTATCAAAGAAAACCCACATGTAGACCACCAGTAAGACATGTGCCAATGCAAGGAATAGAATCCCTAACCTTCCTATCAAATCTAAGTATCACCTTAAGTCAAACTATTTCATGCTACATTCATACTATCAATAGCCACATAACTTTTCATATACGTATTGACAATAACAAAGTCATAATCAACATAGTCATAAAGAATGTTATTACAACATCTCTTATCATCCCACAAGTGTAATTGTTTTTTTTTTGTAAAGAAAGTCCCATGCCATCCCCGTACACTATGTAGAACCCCTTAAGAAATTCCTACGAAGATTCATACATTTAATTTATTCATTTAATTTTTGTCGTTAGGTAAAAAAGTTTAAATAACCTACTACGTGAGCACCATGAGAGCTACATGAATCTGGTGTTCATAACTACCAAACCGAAAACGCAGAGGGTGACACTTGCCTACATGTTACCTTGCGTACATATCTATTTAGGTGGTCCACTAAGCTATAGTCCTATGTTGCCTCATAGTTAAGTCAAGGAATTGTTACCAAGAAGCCCTACTGTGTTTAAACGTGGAATTTCCATCTCACGAACAACAGGTATATTGGGATGCAGACTTGCTAAGTGTGAGGAATCCCATGTGGGGAGCCGACTGCCTAAACGTGAGACCCCTAGTATCAGTTTACATCCCTTCGGTGTTGTCAACACCCCCGTAGCCAAAATAGGACATACAAAATTATTTGTTTCAGAAAAAATCCTCCATGTGCTACCAACGGTGCATCGAAGGCCGTTCATAAAGCCACGGTCATCCTGCTACAACCGTTAATGTGATACGAAAGCTTCCAATAATTTCAGCACATAAAAATTGGTTAATTATTGGACAACATACATACTTATGTCCGTAGGTCAGTTCACGGTCCCATAGTTCGTGACTGTCGATACAAACTCCCTTAACCCACTCTCTGAAATATCTACGTATTACAGCAACGGTCCGTAGTGGGACCTACGGTCCGTAGTTCTGACCGTAAGGGGAAAATTTTGCAGACATTAGGGAAATGCGTTATGTCAACTTGAAATGGTTCATAACTCATAAAAATGAATTAAAGTCCATACTACTAGAATATAGATATTGAATTATTCTTTCCATTGACGCCACCCTTGTCTAAAATCAGCCCTCCAAGTAAAAAGTTTGTTCCCCTTTTAGTAAAGACTGTTTGAAAAAGCCCTAATGACGGACTAACGACAACACCTTTCCCAGGGTCTTTGGACCTTTCTCCCACTCTGTTTAAAACCGTATTACCCTATTTTGAACCCTAAATCATCATATTTTTAACAAAGCAAGTTTAAGACTACAAAGATAACTAAAACGATCTAAGTACAACTCATTAAATCAAACTTAGAAAACTAGAAGTAAGAAATGAAGAAAAATCAGAACCCTGTTCAAAAATGCCCAAGCTCCAGTAGTTCCACCAACCTCAAAACTTAAGTATTTTCCGTGGATTCATCACCAGGATATAGGGATTTTCCTATGGGTTCCTTTCGTCGATTGGGTCCCTAGTTTTTTAGTTAATTCTGATTCCCCATTTCACTTTAGATCTAGGGTTCTAGAACTTCTGAACTTATTCGTTTATTGTTTCAAATCTTATTATCATGTTATTATTCAGTTATGAATTGCAGAAATTTCAGAACCTAGATTTGTATTTCTTTCTTTAGTTTTTTATTACACATATTAGCTCAAATAGTTCATACACTTGCGATATACTGCCTTAGTTAAAATGCATAATTACCAGAATTAATTGTTTGCATTCAAGTTTGCATGTTCCGTTTTGAGATAATCCAGTATTTATAAAATTCAGACATAATCAGTTAACTGGGTTTTACAAAATTCCTTGGGAGTAGCTAATACCTAGTTGGACTAGTTTCAACGTACCCAATAGTCCCAGAAATACTAGACCCAGTAGGTATTGTAAGGTCCCCCTTTGGTCAATAAGTTTTAGTAATCACAACCCAACATGACTTTATACCTGTGGGCAGTGTATATGGTTCTCTCGATGGGGCCTATAATAGGACTCCACCTTAGCTCTTGTAGTTTTATTGTTGGTTATTATAGCCTCCCACAGTCAGCAGTCCGACTCTCTGCAGTGACCATTTATCATAATAAATATTCAGTTCACATGTCATAAAATTGGTCCTTGCAGTCCAAATAGCTCAGAATTCAGTTTTATCATGTCAAATTATATAGTTGCTTTATGTTTGTTTAGTTATGTTTTTTTCCGCTTTAACTCTATCCCTACATGCTTAGTTACCTTTACAAACTACCACATACTTGCAACTACATCTACTCATACTGTAGGTTCAGGTTCTCAACATCTAGATCACGCATGATGATTTGGCGATCTCCAGTTCAATAGATTTAATGGTGAGTCCCCCTCATTCTCCAAGGACAATAGTCATGGAGTGTCATTTAATGTCATTAGTCATTTAGTTTTAAGTTTTTTGATAGATTTACCTAGGCTTGTTCTCTTGTATTTTCTAGTCCTAGTTTAGAGGCTTATTTTCATACATAGTTTTAGATTCAACTTAGTATTGAGTGTAATATTTTCATTCTATTAACGATATCAGTTTTTCATATAACTATTAGTTTTAGTCAATCTGGGTAGTCCCACTCTTTTCATTATAAGTTATATTTTAAAGCTTTCACACAGTTTATAATCTTTATATGCTTATTTATTATGCCAGTAGGGTTAGCTAAGGATCACTTTTGGTTCTAATTCCGTGTCCGCCGTCACGGTGTAGCTCGGGGCGTGTCAAACCTTAGTATCAGAGGGCCACTAAGTTAAAATTCCTAGCATGTCCTAAAAAACGCACTTGTAGAGTGAATTTTCATGGGTGTGAAGTGCACCACATCTATGGAGAGAGAGGCTATTAATGTCCTTTTAGGATCAAATCACTTTCTGTTCCTTCTTATTGTGCGTAAGGTATGATTCCATAATTTCGTTCTAACCGAGCGTTGAGCGCTTAAGATCGATGATCCACTCGTAGAGCCTAGTCATGGAATCTAATGCAAACCTGCCATTCTCACGCAGTTCCTCTAGTACCAATAAGGAAGTGTCAAATGAGAGTTTTAGAACGCCAATTCAGCTTTTGGCTCAGATAATGACCAACAGAACAATCAGCGGTTCTAGTTCCAATTAGTGGCAGCGAGAGTTTTGATTTTTTTTATTATGAATTTGCCTAAGTTTTTAATTCGGCAAGTTGGTAAGGGACCCCCATAAGTTCTTTGATGAGGGAGAAAATATTTGCTATGATGTCCAGTAACTGGAAGTGATAAGTTAGATTGGCATCCTCACAACTCAAGAATGTTACTCACATATGGTTTGTATTCACTAATGGAAACACAACAACATGGACTTTGGTGTTTTGTAACCCTTACATAGCAGTTCAATTTAGTGCTAGTCGAAACTCACTCATAACCCTTCTCGTTCTCTACTACCTCCCAATCATGACCAAGTTATAGCTATAT
This sequence comes from Solanum habrochaites, assembly GCA_027704765.1. Taxonomy (NCBI): domain Eukaryota; kingdom Viridiplantae; phylum Streptophyta; class Magnoliopsida; order Solanales; family Solanaceae; genus Solanum; species Solanum habrochaites. Next base: position 47,251,179 of record JAKWJA010002489.1, on the reverse strand, counting down.
AGTTATAGAAATTGCCCTGTCACACTTTCTTAGAAAGACAACCTCAGCAGATCTAGTAGAGTTAGACCAGTAGACTTCTATTTCTTCTAATCATGGATTGGTTACACTCATGTTATGCCTAATCTATTGTAGCAACTAGGATGGTTCGGTTTAAGTTTTGCAGATGACCCAATCTTAGAATAAAAGGTAAGTAGCATAGCTCATATGGGTTAGTTATTTCTTACCTGAAGCTAGATCGATGATATCTACGGGTTATCTTTATCACTCTAGTTCGGTTAAGGATTCTAAGCCTTGAACCCCCCTCTTGAGTGAGTTTTCCAGTAATTTTTTGTGTATTTTCCGAAGTTTTCCAAGATCCTCCCGGTTCCCTCCCGAAAGAGAGATGACTTTGGGAATTGATCTCCTTCTCGAATACCCACCTATTTCTATTTCCTCCTTATAGCATGGGATCCTTGGATGGATTAAGGAATGTAAAGAGCAGTTGAAAGACCTTCTAGATAAGGTTTTATTAGACCCTAGTATGTCACAAGGGTACAGTAGTGTTGTTTCGTAGGAAGAAAAATGGTTCTCTTAAATGTCCAATTGACTAGATACCGTTGAACAGTTCAAAATAAAGAACAAGTATCCCTTCCCCAGATTGATGCTTGTTTGAACCAACTTTAGGGTGTTATCCATTTTCTCAAAGTGACCTCAGATTGGGTTATCATTAGATCGAGCTAGAAGTGACATTCCGAAAACAACCTTCAGAACTCGTATGGTCATTATTAGTTGTTAGATATGTCATTTTTTACTAACTAATGCTCCTACAGAACTTTCCCATGGATTTGATGAACTTGAGTGTTCAAACATTACTTTGGACTTTTCATTTATCCGTTTTTATCAATTCATATCCTCATTTCCTCTAGGAGTGAGAATAACATACATTTCATTTGGGAAGGGGGTGTTCACAGACTCTAAAGGAGCACCAGTTATTCGCTTTTATTTTAGCAACGTGAAGTTTTGGTTGTCATAGCGTTGCTTTTCCTTTGTTCATCTTGTATCTCTAGCAGGGATCCAAGTGGATCATACAACTAGAAGTAGTGAAATAATTTTCCCAGACCTACCGCTCCTACAGATATCAGTATTTCCTAAGGTCCTAGCAGGTACTATAGAAGGTTTGTTGAAGGATTTTCATCCATAGCCTCACCATGATTAGGTGACAGAAGATGTCAAAATTTCCAATACTCAGATGATTATGAGAATATTTTGCCAAAATTGAAGCTAAATTTACTACAGCTCCTACCTTGACTCTACCGAGAGGGTTCCAATGATATGTGAGATCTATTATGATCATCCAGAGTTTTCCTAGGTTGTGTTGAGTGCAGCGAGGTAAGGGATGCTTATGCCTCTATACAACTTAAGGTTTTCATGAGAAAACGATTCAAGTCTACCTTGGATAAAAATTTTCAGCAGTGATGTTTATACTCAAGATCTTGAGACACTACTTGTATGTTGTTCATGTGTTTGGTCACTTACCATAAAGACTTTAGTACATGTTCACCCCATAAAGAGTAAATTTTTCTAGAAGAGATTCTTGAGTTATTATGATTATGATTGAGTGTGCATTACCATCCGGGTAAGGAATCTAGTAGCAGATGCTCCTAAGTAGATTATCTTGGGTAGTTAGCCCATGTTGAGGAAGAAAGGAAGGAGCTATTAAAGGATTGTTCACAGGCTTGCTTCGCTTGGAGTTTACCTTATGAGCATTATCAAACAACACCGGTGTAATATTTCAGAATGGGGCAGAATCATCTTTTGTATTGGAGGTTAACGAAAACAAAGATAATGACCCAATCTTTCTTGAACTTAAAGGTGAAGTCCATAATCAAAGAGTGGAGGTTTTCTCCCAAGGGGGAGGTTGTGTACTTCGCTACCAGGGTAGATTGTGTGTTCTTGATGTGGGCGAGTTGAGACAACATATTCTTCCATAAGCCCATAACTCTAGGTATTCTATTCATCCAGGTGCCACTAAGATGTATGCGACTTGTGAGAAGTCTATTGGTGGAATGGCATGAAGAGGGATATAGTAGATTTTGTGAGTAAGTGGCCCAATTGCCAGCAAGTCATGGTAGAACATCAGAAACCAGGAGGTATGACTCAAGAGATCGATATTCCTACTTGGAAGTTGGATGTGATCAATATAGATTTCATCACAAGGTTACCTCATACTCGTAGACAGCATGACTCCATTTAGGTGATAGCTGATAGGATGATTAAGTCTTCTCGCTTTTTAGAAGTCAAGACTACAAATTCTGCGGAGGACTATGCCAAACTTTACATCAATGAAATTTTGAGGTTGCATGGGGTTCCTTTGTCTATCATCTCATATAGAGGTTCTCAGTTTACCTCTCATTTCTAGATTTCATTTCAGAAAGGTGTTGGTACTCAAGTTAACCTTAGTACAACATTTCATCCACAGACGGATGGGCAGGTAGAGCGTACAATTCATACCTTAGAGGATATGTTGAGAGCTTGTGTGATCGATTTCAAAGATAGTTGGGATGATCACCTTCCTATTATTGAGTTTGCCTACAATAATAGCTACTGTTACAGCATACAGATAGCCCCTTATGAGGCTTTATATGGGCGTAGATGTAGATCTCCTGTTTGTTGGTTTGTAGTAGGTGAACCAGCTTGATAGGGCCAGATTCAATATTTTATGCTTTGGAGAAAGTGCAACTCATTAGATATAGACTTAAGACAGCCCAAAGTCGTCAAAAATCTTATGCAGGTGTAAGGAGAAGAGAACTAGAGTTTGAAGTTGATGATTAAGTTTGTCTGAAAGTCTCACATATAAACGGGGCGATGAGATCTGGAAAGAAAGGTAAGCTCAGCCCTAGATATGTTAGCCCTTACAAGATTTTGAAAAGCTTTGGAAAGGTGGCATATGAGTTTAAGTTTCCAGCAGAAGTAGCAGCTGTGCATCCGGTCTTGCACATCTCACTCTTGAAAAAGAGTGTGGGTGATCCAGCCTTTATAGTGTCTTTAGAGAGTGTGGCCATGAAAGATAGTCTTTCTTATGAGAATGTACCAGTTGAGATTCTTGACCGTCAAGTTAGAAGGTGGAGAAACAATGAAATTTCATCAGTCGTGATTTTGTGGAGGAGTAAGTCCGTAAAGGGAGCTACTTGGGGAGCAGAACAAGCTATGAAAGCCAAGTATCCTTACCTCATTCCTTCCGATTCCACTCAAGCTTGAGGTTATTGTTCCTCTTCGGTTTTAAAGTCATTTCTGCGTAAATTCAGTTTTAGAATCCTATTCCATCAGTTTGTACTTGCATTTTCAGCGTAATTGCAAGTACTCAGAACTCATTTCAGTCAGAAATTCAGTTCTCAGTGTTAAGTAGTGGGGTTTGCAGCTCTCTCCCTTTATTTCAGCTAGTTTAGTTTTCATTCGAAGACGAATGTTCCAAGGGGGATATAATGTAAAAGCCCGTACAAAATAGACAAAAATAACTTTTTAAAGAAAAATCTGCAGGTGATACCAACTGGTTGGAATCGAGGGACCGTAGCCTGAACCACGGTCCGCCCTTCACAACAGTCGATGGGATCAAAAACACCCCAAAAATTCAGCCCAAAAATAAATGGGTGATGTCTGGGGACGACTGACAGAGTTAGGACGGTTCGTAGGTCAGACGACATCTGTAGTCATGACCCATCGATCAATACTCCCTTTACCACTCGCTAACAAGAGCACGGATGAACAGCACAGTCGTAGGTGGACCTCGGACTGTAGGGAAAACAAATTGCAGACAGTTAAGGGGAAATGCAATGAGGGAACTTCAAATGAATCAGAACTCTACCAAAACATGAATATGGTGTCCCATGACTACCCACTGATAGATTAATAAAATAGGTTTTTTATAGACACCGACCTTGATAAAAGATAATCTCCGAGTAAAAGGTTATGATCATTTTAAAAAAGGCCTATCGAACAGGCCCTACACGAAAGACCCAACGACTGGGCGTTCAGGCGACGACGGACCTTAATTCTTGGCGATCATTAGCACCGACAAGAAACTTTTCCAGGGGTTTTTGGACCTTTCCGACTCCGTTTTAAACCGAAGTTATGTCGTTTTGACCCCAAATCATTTATATTTTAGTCATTTTTAAGCCTTACAAATAGTAAATAAAATAGCTTAAGTCAAATCATTAAATCAAAACTTAGAAAAGTAGAAGACAAGAAGGAGAAAAAACTCAAGAAGAACCCTAGTTCAAGAAACGCCACAGCTCCAGCAGTACAACTTAAAAATGATAGTATTTTTTCAGGGATTTCATTCACCATGTATGTGGGATTGCACTAGTAGGTTCCTTTCACCCTTTGGTCCCTAGTTTTCAGTTTTAGATTCTTGATTCCCATATAAGATTAGTCTAGGTGTTCTAGAAACTGAAAGAGACCTTCCTGAACTTATTAGTTATATGTTCTAAACATATTATCATGTTATTATCGATGTTTATGGCATGAATTTCAGAATCCAAGCTTTTATTTCTTTAGTTCCTTGAACTTTAAATGTTATGTTCAAAATATTTTAAGATAATTCATATATACAGACCTCTCTTTAAATGCGTAATTACCAAATTAATTGTGCATCCTAAGTTTGAGTTTAGTTGAGCTATCCAGATTTACAGAAAGTCAGGACATAAATCAATAAAATTTATATAATTCATTGGGTAAGTAACCATTTTACCGAGTGGGACTAGGTTCACCATACCCAATTAGTCCCAGAAACTACTAGCCAAGTAGGTTGTAAGTCCTCTCTGTCGGGCAGGCAATCAGTTTAGTAATCACGCCAGCATGACTTTATACCGTCGGGAAGGGTATATTGGGTCCTCTCGATGGGTAGCGTACACATCAGCTCCACATTTAGCTCATGTGGGTTTATTATGGGTATTAGCAGCGTCCCATAATTAAGTTGTTAGACTTTTTGCATTGACCATTTATCATTATAGTCAGTATTTAGTTCTAGCATGGTATAATTTGTCAGTGCATCAGTTAGACTTAGAATTCAGTTTATCATGTAGATGATTATACTTGTTTATGTTTTCTTAGTTATGTTTTATTTTCGCGTTTACTTATATCCTAATGCTCAGTACTTTCAAGTACCACGCATACGGCGCTACTCTTCTCGTGATGTAGGTTCAGTTCTAGATCACGATAGGTCGATTTCCTATCTCCAGCTGCAGCCAAAGTCATTTGTAGTCCTCATTCTCTGAGGACAACCGTCATGAGTATCAGTTCTAAATCATTAGTCATTGATTTTTTGTGTGTAGTTAGATTTAGCTGGGCTGGTTTTGTACCAATATTCTAGACTAGTGTAGCGTTTATTGCAGACATACTAGATCATTCTTATTATGAGTTACTATTTCATTGTATTGAAACTATCAGTTTTATTATATATATATATCTAATATATATATATATTATAATAAGTTTTGGCATAATCAGTAGTTCCCATCGTTTAATTATTAAGGGTTTTTTGGGGATAGCTTCCAGATCAGTTATATTCTTTAGTATGCTTAGGATTAGGCACCAAGGGTAAGCTTGGGATAATTGTGGTTCTAATGTTTCGTGTCCGCGTCTCTGGGGGGGGTATCTCAGGGCGTGAGAGGCAGGTTGCTAAGAAATCTATTTCCATTTAATATCATCTGTAGTAATCGCATAAAGTTCAAATTATCCTTTATACATTGTTATGTGCAACATCTTATCATAATATCTCATAAAGTGTTAATAAGTGAGAATAGTCCCCCTTGTTCACTTTTAGGAAATAATAGCAAGGTGCGTAAACTTGTCACTTTAACATTTCATTATAATCATGGAGAAAACTACCTTCAATCTTATAATTTACCATGGCATACATAACCTACTTCATAGTAATTCAATGTGTATATGGTTAAGGATTAGGGTAATTGTCCTCAAAACCTCAAAAAAAATATAGATCTAGCATTGGTTACGAAAAATATATCTATGTAATTTCATGTACTGAGTCAAGGGAAGAACCAACATTCATACTTTTAACCTTATGCGGACTTATGCTCAAATCATTCAGGATGAATAACAAACACATAATATAAGGTAATTCAGGAATTAATAACATAAACTAAAACAATTACAAATAAACAATTGATATAGTCATAATCTTCATATCAATTCACCATATTAATTATGAGCATCACGAAATTGGCGAAGAACATTGGTCCACGGGAAATTCAATGTGAAAACCATAATTATCCAATAGATAAACCTTAAACAAACTTTAATAATAATAATTCATTCTAATTGTTCATGTTTCGTTTTTCAAATAAAACCCATGTTTAGAGAAAAAACTCTCAATTTTGACGAAATTACGGAAAACATGTTTTTGAAGGACCTCTTGGGGAAAGGAAGTTCCATGGACGTAAAGGTATACCCTACCTTAATGAATATTTGACCACCAAAATTGAGTTGAATCCTTTGAGAATTGTGATTATGCTTCTTCTTGGAGCTCAAAGTTTCTTCAATATGAGGTTTGGGAAAGAGAGAGAAACTAAGACACATGATAGAGCTAATATATTTTGTGAATTCTAATGGAATGTTTTGTGTGTTTTGATTGTGGAACGGGGGAAATAACTTAAAACTATTATATGGAAACCCTATTAAATACCCAAAATAACCCCTTACAACTATTGGGACCTTAAATGAAAAATTCCAACATGGGACCCTTTCATTAAATTCCGGAAAATTATCAATAATTAAAGGTGGGTTGTCACACGCAGCATGGCAAAAATTCCAATAAAATTGATCAAAAACAAACAAAAAAATTCTTTTAGATTTCCAAAATTCCTCGTTCGAATCTGTGACGCAAAGGAAAAAATTTTCAGATATTTTACTATGATAGAGTGAACGCTCGGCCACTATCAGATGTTCACCATGGAACTACTTCTTCGTTTTTCATCTATAAAAACTTCCAATCGTGTAGGAATATTTCCATAAAAATTAGGAACTGTAATTACTCATTTTAGGTTCATAATTATTAGGTTAGGTTCTAGATAGGTCATTAGAATGTCCGGGTTTTTTATACTCCCCCTCTTAGTAACATTCGTCCCCGAAAATGCACCTTAGACCTTTATATGGGAAGAAAGAGACTCAAGACTAAACAACCCAACATACAAGAAATATCAAAATGAATCACAATATAGGAGGAATTGTCAAGTCTTTTCAACATTATAATCATATCATCAAAACATAGGAACTTAATGACTAAAACTATGACATTGACCAAAAGTATCATATATATATAATGGAGTAACAACCTCTCCATTTAAACATGAGCCAATATGAACATATAAGAATTGAACATGCTATATTATCTAAAAAAACAACATAACGAATTGCTCAACACAACTCTAAAGAAGATCCCAATACAACGCAATAAACATACGGCAGTCAGACCATGAGGAACATATTTAAAAAAACTCAATTTATGGACTTTATTTCTAAAAGAATAGGCACATATTCGGAAACACCATTATAAGTTCAAACATTATTTCATAAACGTCTATAATTTAAGAGAAACTACTAACCTCACTTCCTCTATGAGTAAAAGAGGAAAAAGATGAGGGGCTTAGCGGGGACTTCTTGTCAGTTGCCTCGGCCCTAACCAGGGTTGCACCCTTATCTAGATGGTTTCTTATTAAGACTTTTTAGGAGGCTCCTCTGTTATTCCTAACTTTCTATTCACGATGTAAAAACTTGTAACACGGGAGGAATATTACCACCGGGCTACACTAGATACGATTCTCAGTGACCGCCTCCCCCCCCCAACCCTTCTTAGAAACATGAACACCGAGTGAAACTAGGGGAATTCATTTGGGCCATTTCAACTGATACGCAACATTTTCAACTCCTTTAAACATTTCATATGGGTCTAAATACCGAGGCAACACAACGTCGTACTCTATCTTACCAAGTCATTCCACAAGTTTCATGTGGGAGTCTCACAGTTTGGACCCAGGTCACTACTTGCCAAAATCAAGGTCCATTTTTCATTATTCAATATATGACTTTTTCGTAATTTGAGCAATTTTAACCTATCATGAGTGTTATAATTTGAACTTTCATCATAGTCTCATAAACTACTTCGGGACATATTAGAGAAAAATCACTGACCGGACACTTACCTCTTCTTCCCATAGGTGCACTCAAAATAAAGCCAATTTCAATACTAAGTTGTAGCTATTATTGTAGGCAACTGAAGACACGGTAGGTGTTCATGGCATTTACCTGAAGTCAATGACATAGGACATTCAACGTATCCTTCAAGGTTTGGAAAAGTTCTGTTTCGCACAAAAAAAAAAGTATGGATGAAATGTGGTATAATTCACATGTACCAAGTACACTTTGGAATTGCCTTCCAAAAAGTGAGAAATAAATGTGTACTCCTATCCAAAAATGGTTCAAATCCGGGAATTACACCCTAGAAGTAGTGGCATCGTTCGTCCGCTTTGAGATGAAGCTTAGCTCTGGGCCTAAACATTACATGCATAGGTCAAAAATATTGAATTTAAAAAACTTTTTGATTACTTTCCCTTAAGTTTACATAGACATAATACATAAACCATAATAGATTTAGATCGAGTATACAGTAGACACGTCTTATAGGAAAGATACTTAGTCTTCTACTTGTATTGTACATGTGATATAAAAAATAAACATATAGTCTCAAAAGCATGTTTTCATCTCATAAACATCTAACAAGAGTATATAAAATTGGTCCAGCCGTAACATCAATACAAAAATACCAATATATGTCTTACACTTTTAGTACCCAAATGAATGAAAAGGAAAGAAACATAAGAGTTTTAATAGTAAAATAATTCATAAGCTTGATAGTGGCATTGTCCTCCAAAAGTGAGGACCTACCCAACATGAATGATTAAGAATTCCAAGTCTTCTTCAAAGTGGTATCCAAAAGACCTTCAATGAGCGAAATCTAAAATGTACGGGAAGAAGGAAGAAATGGGATTAGTACACCACTTGTACTAATTATGAGACTGTATCAACACATATCATCAAATCAGGCTAAAAGGGGACATTTCATTAAATATGTAATTTACTTTGAAAACTTTTATACACATTCAACAATATTATACCAATTAATAAGACATATTCATTAAGTCATAGGCATGTCCATCACAAGACCAACAATGATAAGTCTAGTCAAGTCAACATGCATATCATATAATTGGACATATAGTCAAAGACACTTTACCATCAAGCCATAACATCAAAAAGTATGAATAAGAGTTCATTACAACATAACCAAAGCAATACAATTACCTATGATGAATCCAAGTTATGATGGACCATAAAACCACCATTCGCAGAATCTTCCAACCTTACATCTAATCTAGAAAACCTATGAACATTTTTCACTAGGTCTTTCTTGGCTTCCTCTATATGAGACACACTACCCATGGTCAAACGAGTTAAAGCTTCCACAACCACATTGGCCTTGCCGGAGTGATAGAGAGCACTCATGTCATAATATTTCAATAATTCCAACCATATTCTTTATCGGATAGTTAAATTTTTTTTTAGTAAACATATATTGAAGACTCTTTTGGTAGGTATACACATAAGCATGAACACCATACAAGTAATGCCTCCATTTTTTCAAGAAAAATACCACGACCGCTAACTCAATATCATGTGTTAAATAGTTTCTCTCATGAACCTTAAGTTGTCTAGAAGCATAGGCTACCAATTCCCGTGTTGCATATGATCACACCCTAAACCCACTCGGGATGCATCACAATATACAACTTAGCCTTTTGTACCTTTCGGTAAAGTCAACATCGGAGCGGAAGTAAGCCTATCTTTCAATCATTGGAAATTCTCTCACATGCCTCCGACCACTAAAATTTCTTACTATTTTGGAGAAAAGAAGTCATGAAAGATGCAATGGACGCAAAACTATCCAAAAAACTCCGATAATAACATGCTAGACCCAAGAAATTACTAATGTCGATTGGAGTCAATAGTCTAGAAAATTTTGACCACCTCGATTTTCCTTGGATCACCGTCAATTCCCTCACTATAGATGATACGACCAAGAAACACCCCCAACCTCAACCAAAACACACATTTGCCATACTTGGCAAATAATTGGTTCTCCTTAAGCACTTTTAACACCACCCTCAAATGGTCCATGTGATCACCCTAATTTTTTGAATATACCAAGATGTCATCAATGAATACAACGACAACTGAATCTAGGTAACTTCAAAACACCCAATTCATGAGATCCATAAATGTTGTTGGGGAATTCCTGAGCCGAAGGACATTACTAAGAACTCATACTGACTATATCTAGTCCAAAATGCCATTTTTGGTTTATCCTCACCTACCACCCTATGTTGGTGACATCCAGATGTCAAGTCAATCTTAGAAAAGTAGGTTGCCTCTTGAATTTGATCAAACAATTCGTCAATCCGAGGGAGAGGATACTTTTTCTTGATAATGACCTTATTAAGTTGGCGATAATTAATGCACGCTAAGGGACCCATACTTTATCTTCACAAACAAAACGGGAGCACCCAATAGAGAAATACTAGGTCTAATGAAGCCTTTGTCTAGTAAATCTTTGAGTTGAGCCTTCAACTCTTTCAATTTGGCCGGATCCATCTAACAAGGAAGATCATTAGGAATGACCTCGGGGAATTCCCTCACTATGGGGACCGACTCAATAGAATGAATTTCCAAGTCAAAATCTTTGACTCTTACTATGCGATATAAACACCCTTTATATATCATTCTACAAGCTTTAAGATAAGAGATGATATGACTTCTACAAATAGAATTTATCCCCTTCCACTCTAAAATGGGCTCATTTGAAAAATTAAACTTCACCACCCTCGTTCTACAATCTATAAAGGAAAAGAAATCATGCAATCAATCCATACCCAATATGACATCAAAATCAAACATATCAAGTTCTACTAGTTCAACATAAGTAACTCTATTCGGCAACGTTATAGGACAATTTCTATACACCCTCTTTGAAACAACTAACTCACCCTCCATGGTAGACACCATAAATGGTTCATTTAGAATGTTGTGTAAAATATAAAATTTCTATGCTACCAAGGGAATAACAAAATTTAATGTAGAGCCCGAACCATGTAAAGAATATACATGAATGAAAATACTTTCAACATACCAGTCACCACGTCTGAAGAAGTGTCTTGCTCACCTCTTGAGCGAAGTGCATAAAAGTGATTCTTCTTTGGAGAATCATTAGAACCACTTGATTGACCACTACCCTTGTATTCACCCTTAACATTACGACAATCCCTAAACTTGTGGCCACTCTTTCCACTACCAAAGCAATTGCCCGTTCCAACTATACATTCACCAAGATGACCCTATCCACATTTAGAACAAGTAGGCTTCTTGTTCGGTGAAATAGTACCCCTTCGCTTCTTAGTCCTAGGGTAAGACACAATATCATCATGAGCCTTAGGGAACATTGAAGGAACTTGATTTGTCACCATCTTCTTGAACATAACCTTGTTTTGAATCTCAAGACTACCCTTGGAACAACCACCATCAAAAGTTCTTGCCCTCTTGGAATCTATGATCTTCCTCTTAGACCATGCCTATTCAATTTTTTGAGCTTGAACCATGAGAAGAGAAATATTCATATTGTTATGTAGTGTATCCGAATGACACTCATCTTGAAAGTCATCTGACACTCCTGTCACAAAGCTGTTCATTTCATCCCTAGGATTGGAAACCAAAGAAAGAGCATATTTTGACAATTGGGTGAATTTCAAGGAGTATTCAAGCACACTCATACCTCCTTGATAAATATTGATGAACTCCAACAATTTAGTTTACCTCTTCTTCCTAGGAAAGAATCTATCAAGAAAATCCTTCTTGAACACTTCTCAAGACACCGGTCCATCCCTTTACGGTCTATTGCCCCTCCGTTGAACATAACCAGTTTGGGCCACACCTTTGAGTTGGTAAGTGTCTAACTTGGCCTTCTCACTAGTAGTCAACCCCATAGCATAGAGAATATTGATGATTTAATCAATTAACTATTGGGGTCTTCTTAAACGTTGGACCTGTTTGAAGTAAGGGAATTCATCCTAGTGAAATCCCTTATACATGAGGCCATGGTACCAACTTGTTAGTTTGCTCGGGGTAGAACTTGCCGATTAGCTTGGGTTGTCATGGATTGATCTTGAGTAGTGGAGTCTTGTGCTTGGGTAGTAATGGATTGGGCCATTTGTATAAAATCATCCCTTATGTCACCATCCATCAAAGGAGGAGGATTGACAGGGGCTTGGTCATCATTAACCTCTTCTTCAAAAAATGGAACTTCATTACGTAAGGGAGGAGATCCCGGATTGACAATTCCTACATTAAGTCTTCATGCCGCGTTCCTTCAAGTACTCATTGCCTATAATCACAATAAAAGGAGTAGATGCTAAAAACACATAGAGCTTACACTCTAGAGTCATGAAAGTGAGTGTTTGCTAAACATTTTACATATTTTTATTCATAAGTGTGGCACACTTCACTATTATGAATATGAATCTACATAGACATGTTTGAAAGAGACATCAACTCACAGATATTCAACCTCATGTTCTGATACCAAGATTGTCAAATCCGCTAATATCCCATACACGTAACCGGCATCTTCATTCTCTTTGAGAACTAAGACTATCCTCTTAACTTACATCATTACATTCATAGGTAAAAAATACAAAATTTTTAAAAATCATTTCATTACTTTTACCTTGACGTTGACATAGACCTCTACATACACATAATAGATATATATCGAGTATACATAGACCCTCTGTATAGGAAGATTAATTAGTTTTCTGCTTTTATGGTACATAGACATACAAAATATAAAATAGTCTCAAAAGCATGTCTCATCTCATAACCATCTAACAGAGTATATCAAATTACCTAGACCATACATCAATACAGTAAGACCACATAAAGGTAATACAATGTTTAGTATCCAAATGAAAATGAAAGAAACATAAGATTCTTAATACTAAAATAACTTCATAATTTTGATAGTAAAATTGCCCTCGGTAAGTGAAAAACCTACCCAACATGGATGATTAAGAATTCCAAGTCTTCTTCAAAGTCGTCTCCAGAAGCCCTTCAACGACCGGAACCTAAAATGTAGGGGAAATGGAAAAAATGGGGTTAGTACATCATTTTTACTAAATGTGAGACTATATGCACACATATCATCAAATCATGCTAAAAAGGGAAATTTCATTAAATATGCAATTTACTTTGAAAACCTTTATGCACATTCAACAAGACCATACCAATCAATAAGACATATTTATTAAGACTTAGGGATGTACATAACAAGACCAACAATGATAAGTCTAGTCAAGTCAACATGCATAGCATATAATTGGACATATAGTCAAAGCAACTCTACCATCAAGTCATAAAATAAACAAGCATGAATAAGTGTTCATTATAGCATAACCAAAACAAGATAACTACCTATGAACCCCTATCAAGTCAATAAATGAAATGACCAAGCAAAGCCTCCTAACCTTACTCTATCAAGTAACCCAACAATAATCATGACAAACATCCCACTTCACAATGAATTACATTTATGAGTACATATCATCATACATTAATAATGTATACAAACACATATTCATAATTGAAACTAATCAACATATAGTATCAACAATATAAAATTTAATCGTATGCATACCATGTACCGTTATAAGCATATACATAAAAAAAAGATCTTCCTAAGGTTTCCCTCAAGGCAAACTAGTGTGAGGCATAGGTAGAGTCCCATACCCCTAACTAATCTAAGTCAACCTCTAAAGTCACCCTAGTTTTTTTCTACTTCATTACTTTATTTTAGTTTAGGGAACATTTCTTTTAACCGACATAGACCATAAGATCTAAGTGTGGACTGCGGTGTTGTAAAACCTTACACCGATAGAAGGTGGTCTACCGGCCAAAGTAAATCCAAACATAAGCGTAGCTTTCCAGGTTGATCCACTAGCTAGTCTTTCTATGGCGGAAACATAGCTGAAGAACTAAGAGATAGGTATAATACCTCTACATACCACTTGGCATTAGGGTCCTCCTATCATGGGAATCCAATGGATAAATATCCCTCATTGGGGAGTCAACAATACATGTGGAACTAAGAGATAGGGTCCTCCCATTGTCAATTTCATTCGCTGCTAAGCTAAGTCCGTTTTGAAATGCCTTTAATGTCTTTATTAATCATCATAACATAATGCAGGACATAGGGCATAACCCTTGTATAATCATCATCATTAAAGCTCAAATTGAATTCCATGAGTATAGTCCTTTAATTACAAATCATATTAGTGAGGTTAGCACATTAACATATAACTTCATAATAAGGGACATTGGTAAATCATAACCATCCTTATAACATTTACATCTTAGCCAACACCTCAGAAACCATAGTCAATACATTTCAATTCAACTCATACAAACCTTATCAATCCTATTAAATGGTATACTCCAATACAACATAACGACTTCATCAAAATTAATCATAATTGAAGTAAAGAATAGGGATCACAAGAAGTACCAAATATCCTTCATAATTCATCATCCAGGTCTTACCATCAACCATTAACTCAACCCTAATAGGGTGTAGTATAATCATATAACCATAACCAACATGATAAAAAGATTAATTGAATCACTACATCATAATCCAACACTAGTTCATAGCTTAACATAAGATACTTAGGTCAATTCACAGCATACTTCATAACCTAGATCAACTTCTCAAGAACTAGCGTGATACGACCATAATTTATGCTAATTTAGCCATGATTGTTAAACAATAGCATAGGATAGTAATAAACCAAAAACAAATTCAATTGAACCAACATTACTTAATTCATGTCAAGATCACAACCTAGGTTTAAGGGGTAAAGGTAATTTTCTAAAAACTAGACGAATCCATCAAGATATGTCATAATTATTTTTCAATACATGTTAATATTTTCATAATATCAAAAAGAAATCATAAACAATGTAATTTATAACATCAATCTCGTGATTGGGAAAGACCCACATGAAAACTCAACTTTTGAAATTCAATTTGATGGTACCCTTTGAAGAAAGAGGTATCAAAGGTGAAACGAATCCCTTACCTTAATAATTGATGAAGACTGATGGAAAAACTTTACCCTTTCCAGCCCTTAAACCCATCCAAATCTTGGTCTTCAATGGAGTTCTTCACTAGAGCGAGAAAGAAGAGAGAAGGAAGAGAGTTTGGGTTTGGGAATATTAAGAGCTTAAATTAGTGTAATTAGCTTAGGTGTTTTAATATGAGGTCAACTAACTTAAAATTAGACCTCCATAATCCCACAAGTGTTAAAAATAGGAGGTCAACTAACTTAAATTAGACCTCAATAATCCCACAACTAATTAACTAAAACTTTTATTAATTAATGGAACCCAACTTAAAATGCCCAGTAAAACAGGCCGTCACGTACGACACCAACGACTGACAGATCGTAGGTCAATCGACGGCCAATGCTCCCTCCATGATGCACATCCATCGTTAAGTTTAGAGAGTTTAAAAATGACCCTTTGGACAAATTAACTAAGTCTACATCGACGATTTCCATTGATGCCCCATCGATTGACACACGCTCCGTCGATGGCGCTCGTCCGTGCACACTTGCTTTTGCAGTCCTTTGACCTGAAAATGCAAGGGTCCTTCTCAAGGCCCTTTGTTTGTCCGTGGGGATTCGTGTATGGACGTTTTGACTATCAATTAACTTTTTTACATGTTATACACCTTTCCACCAAAATTTCATCATTTTACGAATCCTAAAAGCTAATCAAATAAGCTAAGGCACGCTAGTACCTCATGGAAATAGTTTCTGGACATTATGGACGTTCTTTGACATTTTCGTTTCTAGACTTCCTAAATAACTTATATTCACTAAGATAGACCTTAAACAAGTGTCTAAACCTTTTGACTCTTATGTTAGGCTCTAGAACACGTCTTAGATTTTTAAAGTGTTACAGAAATGATAGACAAGGGAACTCCATGGATCCTCACTATTTAATTAATATATAACTTATCATAATCTTCCGCTGAATATGTTTCATTGACGGGAATAAATTAGGCTGAATTTTTCATCCTATTAATGATAACCCAAATCGAATCATGTCGGCTTTGCGTACTTGGCAACACCATAACAATAATCCATATTGACATCTTCCCACTTCCAAGTGGGTATTGCTATGTCTTGAGACAAATCCTCCCCATATTTGATGTTCGGCTTTGACTTGTTGCCTATTAGGACATTGGGAAACAAATGCTTCTATATCCCTGTTTATTGCGTTCAACCAATAAATCTCATTTAAATGACGATACATTTTGGTGGCACCCGGATGACTGGAATTGTAATACCTCAAAAACAACTTAGATGAAGCTAGATCCTATGATGTTTGTCATGAGTGTATAAGGTCCTAAATTTACCTATAATGCGGTATTGAGGTAGTGTCTAAGAGTTTAGGTGCATTGGAAGTCAAACATTAAGGGATAACTTAGACGTTCGACAACTAAGTCACCTATGTGCATCATACGTTGTTTTATGTGTTTATGTATGATGCATGAGTTAGAAGGTAATTATATGAGTTATTATACTCTATATAGGCAGTGGGTCAAGTTTCATTTATTTTGGAGGTCAAACGTCCAAGAACGTCCATAAACGTTTGAAAGGCTTCCCTTGAAATGACCTTGTGTGTGTATGCATCTTTCATCGTATTTTATCGTGTTAGTATTTTATAATATTCATGTGAGAGGTCGTAAGCATGTATACAAACATGTTTGGGTTTGAAACGTCCGGTCAAACATCCTCAAGGATCACCCGAGGGTCCTTGAGAAAGGACCCATGTTCAGTGGCCAAGACTGCCCAATACAGCAAACCTACGGATGGCAATCGACGCCCAGTGGGTAAGTCGACGCCCTGTAGGTGAGGTTTCATTGATGGAAACATAGACGTAGGGAAGGACAGGCCAAATACCAGCCTAAGTCCCAGACCACGGACAAGCAGGACGGTCCGTTGGTCAAGGGACAGACCATTGATGGGTTTGTCTCTGCGCAGGTTCACTTTTAGTTCAAGGAGTGAATTGGTAAATTCACCCCACTTCGAAATAAGATAAACAGAGGTTCCTTAAGGGTATTTTGTGTATTTTAAATATGTTTATAAGCCTAAAACAATAATAAGGATTCATTCTTAAAAATCAAAAAACCAAAATCCTTTAGAAATTCTCTAGAACTCCATTTCAGCCAAAACTCAAGGAAGGGCTTGGATTGGAGAATTGAGTGGATATTATTCATAAAATTTAAGAATTATCTTCATTAAGGTATGATTTTTTATCCTTGAAACTCTATTAATCAAGGAGCCCAATTTTCAAAGAAGATTTCTATGGTTTTCAAAAATGAATTGTCCAACTTCATAATCTATCCATGGGTTTTTGCATTAAAGGTTTTTAAGCATCAAATATTGATTGAATTACTAGTAATTTTATAATTTTAAATCAATAAACTTATGAACACATGTAACTGATGAACCTTATTTTTAACTACTTAATGGGTTTGTGTGGTTTGGACTTAATGCTTTTGAAATTTAGTGTAATTTTCTATGGGTTATTAATTTGTGTAATAATTGTATTGAATTGATATATTGGTTGTCTTATATTAATGAATTTTCATTGAATTGACCTAGTTTCATTGATTATGATAGTTTTGGTATTGAATTGATGTTCATATCCATGTGTAAGGGCCATATGGTATTGAATTGGATGGTTTAGCATTGGATTGAAGTATTGAGGATGGAGTGGTAGCACTCTGACCTAATTCTCTTTATTTTATGTCAATTGGACTTCAATTATGTTGTGATTGGTATGGTCCACTTATGGTGTCGGTGTTATGTGCTTTACCTGCAATTGATGTGGCCTTGTCGGCGTTATTTTATGTATTATAATGATCATGGCCTTGTAGGACAATACTTGAAGTATTATTATGATTATGTGAAGTTGGATAATATCTATCGGAATAATAAGTTATGTGAAAGTATATGTGTTCACCTATTGATGTTATTTAGGTGATCATGTTAGATTATGACTATGTCTTTATGTGTATAGGCTTAGGGTTGATGCATAGGTATTCTTACTTGACTATATGAGTCTAGAATGGTCATATTTATGATGATATAGTAGTGTATAGGATGACTTAAAGATGATAATGGTTATTTCTATGTGCTTCTAGAATGACATGTAATATGTTTTAGAGTGAAGTATGTTGTGTCTTGTATTGGTTGACTTATGTCCCTTACAAGATGAATGTATGAATGTGAATATGAGATGTTTTGACCT
The DNA here is from genome assembly GCA_027704765.1 of Solanum habrochaites. NCBI lineage: Eukaryota > Viridiplantae > Streptophyta > Magnoliopsida > Solanales > Solanaceae > Solanum > Solanum habrochaites. Next base: position 47,232,702 of record JAKWJA010002489.1, on the reverse strand, counting down.
AGGATTCTAAAGACACTTAGTCTTGGATGTATGAATTACATGAGACCTTAAATGATATTATGAGGGTCCTTTATGTGAAACCTTGAACCTAGTGGTAAGGTTATGAATGTTGAAGTTGAAAGTTGTAATGGTATCCTTCAAGTAAAGGAATGATAGTCTTTAGGTTAGTTGGTTGGAACAACATCATATAAAACCTTAAGAAAGTCATTATGAGTTTCTTGTCGCCATTGTAAGGTAGCCTTAGTGGACCTCTTTGGTAGGGTAAATGTGATTGGGTTATAACTTGATATGGAACCCCTTTATAGGCACCTTTAATTTAAATTACTCTATCAGAACAAAGGCTAGCACCGAGTGTGTAAGGTAAGGGAAGTAGTTCTAGTTAAAGAATGAGACCAGATTACAAAGCACACCCTTCATATACCTTAACCATGTGCTTACATGGGATGTGTCCATGTTATACCATTGGAAAGTAGATTACCCTCATCGGAGTAGGTTAGAACTCTAAATGCCGTGTCTAGCTATCACGGTCTATATCGGTTATTCCCTTTTCTCATCATATAGGATAACTACTATCATTGGAGAAGTTCTATGAAGTTTTGGTGGTGGTATGAGACTCTATCTAGACATTACACAATGGCTTTGAAGGTGTTAGTGGGAGTCCCTAGGTCTTGTCCAAGACCATTACTTGAATGTCCTTGCGTGATAAATGAGTATAAATGAACTAATGGATGTAATGAGTTAAGTAAAAAAAGCATGTTAAATGAATAAGTAATTACCTAGAGTAGGTAAGGGTTGTCTAGTTAAAGTGTGAAGGGTCCATAGGAATGGTCAGTTCGTATCTTTCCTAGATAAGTCTTAAGAATGACTCTAGATAGGGAAGATGTTGATTATGTAGACATGATCTAAGCCTTATGTAGTCTTAAGAATTATTTAGGTAGTCTTGAATAGGTGAATCATGGACGTTATATTCTTGATTTACTTAAGTAAATCTTTTATTAGCGTTGGCAAGGAAAATATGATATTATAAATGTTCATGTGTATGGTTTCTTGTAAGTCTTTATTTGTCTCATTATTAGTAGTCTTGAAGATCATTTAGGCATGCTTAAAGAGGGTGTATGGGACGTCTCTCTTTGAATTGTTTAAGTTAGTCTTTGGATAGATTTTAGTGGGATATTTCACATGCTAAAAGTGTGTCTTGGTGAAGGTAAAAACTTCACTCTAAACATTGAAGAATTAACTATATAGTAAGTTTAAGTCACTGTAAGTTGCTCAAAAATACTATAGAATTGATTAAATGTTATCTTATGTGTTTCTACGGTGGTCCAATATTGTTCCTTATGATTATGTATTATATTTAAGTAAAGATAATTCATATTTTTAATAATGTCGTTTCATATTTTTAATGTATAATTCCATAAAAATAGGTACAATTGTTTGTACTAAGCCCATAGCATTTTGTTATCTCTAAAGGTAGGTAAAAGGTGAGAAGGATTGTGAAGGAAAATTTGGATACTAGAGTCGTTCAAGCGAAATGAAGTATTTTCCTTCCTTCCGCAATTGCTTGAGGCATACATATATGTCTTTATTTCATCAAAGTATTGTATAGACTAAGTAATTCCTATAAGTTGAAAGTATGGGTCGTATCCCTAGTATTCCTCGTTTATATGATTGATGAGATTGAGACTTAGTAACCCTTTCCTATTAGTTTCTAATGAATAGATGTATCTGAAAGATATTCTAGTTTGTTTATGAAAATTTCTAATTTCCGCACTACTTTTTTATTCGTATATGCGATGACGATTACAGTAAGATCTTGTACAAGACCTGCCAAGCGTTCAAGTAAAGGTGGTCGGCAAATCCGAGATGGCCCTAACTTCTAGACGTTGGCTCAAGGTCCCACAGCTTGATATCAGAGCATAGGTTCTGTAAGTAGTCTTAAGAATAAAAAAGTCTCAAAATCAAGTCATGTCTAGTAGTGTCTTGACAATGGGTGTGATCGCAGCACATCTATGGGCGAGAGACTGCAGGGAAATATAGTTTCCCTTGTTTTCTACTCCTATGTCATGTCGTAGAGTTAATGTTATGAGTACTAATTTCTTATGGGTTTCCTTGTGTTTCTAGGAAGATGAATACGAGGAGGAAACCGGCTAGGCAGTTCGAAAGAAGCACACACCATGAGGAGATTCCTCCTCATGTTCATCAAGTTCTCAGGTTCTCAAGGTGATCAAGTACCTAATTTTGATGCAGGTAAGAGTTTCCGGTGGTTCCCCCGTATTTGAGTATAGTGAGATTCTAGAGTCTTTGCTTTCTTTTGGTTGCCCGAGCCGTTAACTACTCAAGCAAATTTGAGTGTGGGGCCTAGGAAATGAATGTTGTAGAGGAACTTGATATCATGATTGGTAGACTTTGTGAGTATTAGATCCTCCTATCTTTGCTTGGGATCTAAGTTGTAGATGATCCCCAGATTTTTTAAATTGTGTGTACAATTTGTTGAGTGCTATGGAGGTACTCTAGGGGAGAAAGGCGGAGCTAGCTTTTATGTACTTGAGGGTGTTTTTCTCAGTGTGGTAAACTCAATGGAAAGGACAATCAGTCGGTGGAGTCGGGTCCTATTGAGTGGAAAATTATACTGAAGCTTTTTTTCCTTGGGAAAGTACTTTCCTCCCCGTTAAGTTCTAAATGTTATGTCGATATCCCCATACCTGTGTCTACTCTGAGGGTTGAGATGAGTACATGTGTGACTGGGTCCGCTATCTAGTGGAGGAAAATGTTGTGAGCAGCATGTTACAATATATGACCCTAGCTAAACTCATGTTTGTATGAATCAATCAATAGATGAGTCTAACTTTGTTGGATTGCTAGGAACTTGAGAGAAATGGTTCTAGTTACAAATATCATCCTATGTTAAAAAACCGGGCCTCAAGGCAACAAGAACCTGGGGTGCTAATGAAATTGGAGAAGGAGGTAGTTCTAAAAAAATAGCAAACCTCCTTGTCACTTGTGGGAAATAGGCACTAGGTGGCATTCCTAAAGTTACCGGTAGTTGCTTTAGTTCTTGTAAAGAAGTACAGAAGCGACAGTTGTCCTACCATTGGTCTTCTAGAGGAAGAGAGGGAAATAGTTGCTCCGAATGTTCCAAGTTATCTCAATAAGAGACTTTCTATGGACTCCCCGACTAGAGGACAAATCCCAGATGAGTAGGGTGAGGAATGAGGGTAAGTTATTGTATTTCGCTTTATAGTATGAGTTTTCCTTGTATGTGGGGGAGACTATGGTGAGTTAAAAGGAGTTTGATTGATTGTTTTAGCTCTCCTATTCAAACTCTAAGCTTTGAGAGTAGAAAGTCAATATAAGTATGTTTATGTCATTGTGTCCAAGGGAATATGTTGAAATTAAATTCTTCATTCCTTTCAGTTTTGGACTTTTTGAAGTTATGTTATGTTCTAAGATGGTTTATGTGGTTCTACATTGTATATTAGCATTTTACATCATGAATTGCCTAAAAATTGCATTTTTAAATGTTTCCAAAAATTCACTATAATGCTTTGCCTGCTCACTTTAAATTTTGGAAACCTGAATGATTCATTCCATTGGTCTAAATTTTGTTGTAATGGTGGGTGGATCTGTGGGGCGTTATAGAGTTATGATATTGAATATAAATACTTTTTTTATTAGGAATGAAGCATGTTAGGTTTTATAGTGATAGTCATAGAATTAGTTAGTTTCTTGTTGTATTATGAGTTTCTACATTATTGGGGAAATTTATGTCTCTTAATGTTTGTATTTTATATGTGTTTTTGGTAATTGGGATGAGTTTCTCTATTGACCCTCTATTCTGGAAGTGTTTCGGAGAGTGGTAAGTTCATTCATTCGAGGATGAATGTTGTCGAGTGGGGAGATTGTAATACCAACTCAAAAAATACATAGGTGATGTAGATACTAACAGTTTTTCACGAGTGTATAAGGTCCATAATTTTTCTATATGTTGTATTGAGTCATTGTCTAAGGATTTGGTGCATCGAAAGTCAAACATTACGGACACAATACGTTCGACGGACTAATCACTTATGTGTCTCATAATGTGGTTTTATGTGTTTATATTTGATTAATGATGTTATCTATGGTCCTTATAATGAGTTTATATCGTCCCTATATGTACAGTGGTCAAGTTTCCGTGAAGTTTGGAGGTCAACCGTCCAAAAACATCCAGGACTTTCGAAAGGTTTTGCCTTGAATGACCTTGTGTGTCCTTGCATGTTTCGATCGAGTTTTACGTGCGCGGTTTGGATTAAATCCTGTGAAGAGTTTCCTAAACTCTTATAAACGAACTGTTTGGTGTGGAAACTCCGAATAAAATCCCCAAGGACCATTCAAGGGTCCTCTGACGAAGGACCCATGTTGGGTGGGCCAGACTGCCCAACACAACACCCCTACGAGATGCAATCAACGTCCAGTGGGTTATTTGATGGCCCCGTAGGTGATGTATGAGTTTTTTGAATATCAGTTGTGGCGGGGAACGAGAGGCCAAATACCACCCTCTTTCCCCTTTCCTCCCACACTATACACAAAGCACGACAATATGGTTGGTCATGAGGGTCTGTCGAGGTCCATCCATCGATGGGTCTCTCTCTCTCTGCGCCTGTCTCACTGTAAGTTCTTGGTGAATTGGTAATTCACCCCACTTCCCATGAAATAAAGGGTGGTTCCTAAATGTTATATTAAATTGTTTTATAAGCCTAAACACTTTGAGATTCATTCTTCAAAAAAATCAAAACCCAAAATACCCTAAGAAATTCTCTAGAATCCATTGTAGCAAACTCAAAGGAAAGGATTGGATTGGATCAATTAAGGGGAAATTCTTCATCAAATAGAAAAAATTATATTCTTGAGGTTGATTTTTGATCCTAAACTCCAATTCATTAATGAGCCCATCTTTCAAAGAAGTTTTCCTAAAATTTTCAAAGATGACTGTCCCCCAATTTTATAATCTATCCATGGATTCCTGCATTAATGGTCCCTTTAAGAATTGAATATTGATTAAATTGTTAGAAATATTTTATTTTATCTCACACAATATAACCTTGAACCCTGTAAATTGATGAACCCTAAGTTTTTGGGACTAACTTTGTGGGTTAAGGTGCAGTTTTTCTATGGGCTTTGATTGATGTAATAAGTGTATTGGAATTGAATATAAAGGTTTTATAAATGGATGAAATATATTGAACTTAACTACTTTTATTGCGTATGATATTTTATTTCAAAATTGATGTTCATGGCATGGGTAAGGGTCTTAGTGGGTATAGAATGGATGGTTTTAGCACTGAATTGAAGTTGTTGAATAGGAACTGTAGTAAGCTTACCAAATTCCATTTATATATGTTTAATTATACTCAATTAATGTTGTGATTGGTATGGTCCACTCATGTTTGGCTGTTAGTGCTTTAACCCTGCAATTGAATATTGCCTGTCGGCATTATTTTATATACTATGATGATCACGCCTTTTCACTCAGCAACTACTTGAAGTATTATATTATTATTCAAGTTGGATACATATCTCTACATTATAATAATGTGAAATTATATTTGTTCTCCATTGATGTTATGCAGGTGATCATGTTGTTTTAATGACTATGTCCTTTATGTGTATAATTTAGAGTGTGATGCATGGTTTACTTCTGTCCCTTACTTATGCTGTATGAATGTGAAATGAGATGTCTTGCTTAGGATATAAATCCTCTTAGTATTAGTATATTGAATTACATGAACCTTAAGTGGATGTTAAGATGTTTCTTTATTATGAAGCCTTGAACCTAATGGTAAGGTTCTGAATGTTGAATCGAAAGTTGCAGTAATATTAATGCTCAAGTATGGAATGATAGACTTAAGTTTGGTTGGATGAACGACATCAATCAAACCAATAGTAAAGCATTATAACTTCTGTCCGCCATTTGTAAAGTAGCCTTAGTGGACTCCTTGGTAGGTAAATTGCTTGGCTATGAACTTGATTAAAATGTGAACCCCGTTATATGAACCTTAATGTAAATACTCTATGAGAACAAAGGCTAGCAACCGACTGAGTATGGTAAGAAGTGTTCTAGTTAATGAATGAGACCGAGAGTAAAAAGCACGCCCTTCATATTCCTGTACCTATGGTGCCGCTTGGATATGTCCAGTTCTACCATTGGCAGGTAGACACCTGATCGGAGTAGGTTAGACTTAGATTCCATGTATAACTATCATGGTCTATGTGCTTAATTGCTATTCTCCATCATATCGATAACTACTAAGCATTAGAGAAGTCCTATGAAATTTAGGTGTGTAATGGGAATTATTCTAGAATTGCACAATAGACTATGAAGGTGTTCGTGAGATCTCCTCGTCTTGTCAAGACCATACTAATGTCGTATGTGATTTAATGATTCTTAAATGATCAATCAATGATATGATTTAAGTTAATAAAGCATGTTAAATTAATAAGTACTTACCGTAGAGTATTTAAGAGGGAAGTAAAGCAGGTAGTGGAGGAGAAGGGGTTCCAATGTAAGTTTGAAGGGGGGCATATTAATGGTCCACTTTGTATCTTACCTAGAGAAGTCTTAAAATAATCTAGTTTAGCGAAGATGTTCATTAATGTGGACATGATCAAAGAGATTGTTGTCATAAGGAATTTAGGTAGTTCTTGAAGAGTCAGTCGTGGACGTTATATTCTTGATTTTATTTAAATATTGTTTTGATAGCCTCATAAGGAAATGTAAATGTTATAGATGTTCATGTGTATGTGGTGTCTTAATTTGGTGTATGATCTCATTATGAGTAGTCCCTTGAGGATCTTAAGGTCATCTTCGAGAGGGTGTATGGTGGTCTCTCATGTGTTTGTTAAGTGATTCTTCTATAGATGTTAGTGGGATATTTACATGCTAGAAGCATCTAAGGTGAAGGTAAGGAACTTCACTGAAATGTTGTTTTTATGATTATGTTATGATATTTAAGTAAAAAAGATTCATATTTCTAATAAATATCCGTTTTCATGATATTTATGCATAATACTGACTTAATACAATTGGTTGTACTAACTCCATACATTTTTTAATCTCTAAAGGTGTAGTTGAAAGTGAAAAGGATGGTGAATGAATGATTGGATTATAGACTCGTTCAAACAAAGTGAAGTATGTCCGCAATTGACAAGAAGGCCTACTATAGGTCTTTTATTCAATTTATTGTAATTAGGCTGAGTTATTTCTATATGTTACAGTATTGGGTCGTACCCCAAAGGTATTCTCTTGTCTAATTTTCGATGAGATTGAGACATAGTATTGCCTATGATTTCTAATGGACATAATGTTATTAAACATATTTTAATGTTTTGTGAAAAGTTTTAATCTGCACTAACCTATCCTACTTTCACTAGTATATGCGAATGAATGATACAAAAAGGGGCTTGTACAAGACAATCCATAAGGTCAAGACGTGTGTTTGAAATCCCGAGATTGATCATAACTTCTGGGTATGGTCTCGGGTCGTGAGAAAATATCAGGCACCATGAGCCTCTCCAAAAATATTCTCCTTAAGCCATCTATATCCGACACACACAATCTATCTTGGTACCTAAGTACCCCCCGCATACTTACTCCCCTTGGTAAAAGACTCGTGGATTTACTAAAATAAATCCTTCAACTCCATCAATGGAGGACCAATATGTTTTTAGATTTCACCTCAACCACTAATGATAACTCAAAGTTATATGAACCATAACAAACCTTGATTTTCTTCTGGTCGAACACCCAACCCGGCTACTATGTACCTGCATTTTACGAAATCCTTTCGATAATCAACAACATGATCAGCTAACCCATAAACATTAAACTTAATGCATCCCCAAAACTCATTGCACTTTCCTTGGGGTAGTAAAGGACGCTCATAACATAATCCTTAAAAGCTCTAAGTCACTTATTTGACGTAGATTAATGTTTTTTTTTTTTTTTTTTTTTTTTATGGAGTGACATTCGTGGAGACTCTTGGGACTTTGAACACATCTACATGAACTCCATATAGGTAAATTTAGTATTTTTCAAAGAAACACTATGGCTGCTATTTCGAAGTCATAAGTTGGATAGTTTTTCTCATTAACCTCGAGTTTCCTAGTGGCATATGGTATCACCTTACCATGTTGTGCAAGGACACAACCAAAAACTACTCAATAAGGGTCACAATAAATCACAAACCCTTCGGTACCCTCCAACAAGGTCAAAACCAGGGGAGTTTTGAGTTTATCCTTCAATAAATGAAAACTATTCTCATATGATTCAGAGAATTCAAACTTGAACTTCTTTTGGGTCAAGACCACTATGATATTTGATAGATGAAAATCCCTCAACAAAACCTCCATATAACAGCGGACCAAACCCCAAAAAGGCATCGATGTCGAACAATCAAAAGGTCTATAAAACTTTTGAATGCAATCCGTCTTTCTCATACGCTCTCCACTGTTCACTAAACAAATTTCCAGAAAATGCAAACCGATCTCACCAAAATTCACACATTGACTCAAATTTGGAAAAGAGTGGTTGAGGACTTTAAAAGACTCTCTGGCGTCGGGGTCCTCAAATGTCCATAACAATCATTCTTACTCTTTGAGCATATGAAGCTGTGTTAAGAAGAACAATTACAAACAAATCAAGATAACTTCTAAAAACCCGATCCATAAATTCCATGAAAGTTTTCGGGGAATTTTTTAGACCAAAGGAAATGACTAAATATTTAAAATTATCATATTTTGTAGGAAATGTCGTTTTTGGAATATCCACAGCTCTCACTCTATGTTGGTGATAACCCAACCTCAAGTCAATTTTTAAAAGTAACTCGCTTCTTGGAGTTGGTCAAATAAATCTTCAATCTTAGGGAGTGGATAGTCATTATTCATACAGACCTTTTCCAATTGACGGTAATCAATACACACATTATTTGTGACCCATCCTTCTTTTTTTTTAAATAATACTGCAACATCGCATGGAGATATAATTGGTTGAATAATACCCTTATCTAGAAATTCCTTGAGTTGAGCCTTTAATTCATTCAAATCAGTCGTGGCAATCCGGTAAGGATGGATTGAAATAGGTTGTGTATCCGGCATCAAATTGATGCCAAAATCTATTTCTCGTTTGGTAGGAATTCAAGGAAAGTTATTGGGAAAGACTTTTGTAAAGTTCTTCACTACGGGGACCGATTCTAATGGAGGAGTCTCGGACTCAACATCCCTGACTCTCACAATATAGTAGAGATATCCCTTAGAAATAAACACACAACATTAAATACATGAAATATTGTTTCCTTTTGGATTTATGTTTTCCCCCTTCCATTTTAAACCGAGTTCATTAGGAAATCGAAACTTTGCTAATCGAGTTCTACAATCGATTGAAGTAAAACAAGCATGTACCCCATCCATCTCAAATATAACATAAAATTCCGACATATGAAGTTATAAAATCAACCAATGTGACTCTATTGGGAAATGATATGGGAAAGCCCTTATATATTCTTTTAGCAACCACGGAATCACCTACCGGGTAGAAATCAAAAAGGGTTCGTCTAAAACATCAGGAATTATATAAAATTTCATAGTCACCAAAGGAGTTAGTGAAGATAAAGTGGCATTGGGATCCATAAATGCATAAATATTTTAAATAAAATACTTCAAACATACCGGTAATAAAATCTGGAGAAGTTTCTTGATCACCTCGAGATTATAGAACATTGAAGCGATTCTTCTTAGGAGCATCGAAATTTAGACAACTTTCTTGTGTTTTAAAATTTTCCATTCTTGACTTTAACATCAGCAGTCCTCTCATGTTACCAGTTCCTACCAACAACAACTGTAGAAAACCCCTGCATCTAGACACTTGCCTTCATGTTTTCTACCACACTTACTACAAATACGCTTCTCAACATAAAAACAACCACCTCTTACTTCTTGAAGCTTAGGGGTTGACACTTTACCTTTATTGACCCTTGGAGTCTTAGGTGGAACTTGGTTGGGGAACCTCTTCTTGAACTTTGGATTATCTTGAAGCTCAAACTAGCATTTGAAGAATTTCCATCTTCGGCCCTTGTCCTCTTCAGCTCCCTACCAACTTGCTTATCCTCAATTTGTTAGGCATGAACCATGAGATGGGTGATGTCCATGCAACAAATCAACATAGCCGACCTATATTCATTAACCACAAGGTGAGATATCCCCATAACATTGTTCATATTAGTTGTAGAATCCACCACTATAGTGGGAGCATGATTGTATAATTTAGTGAAATTGACGCTATAATCCTTCACGCTCATACCCACTTTATGAAGATTGATAAATTCTTGCATTTTCCTCTACATTAAAACAAAGGGGAAGAACATATCAAGGAAAGTCGTCTTGAATAATGCCCAACTAACTGAACATTCTCTATAGGCCCTGTCAACACTTCTTTTGTTGTACAAAACTTGAGGCACATCCCTGAGTTGAAATCGATAGTTGCCAGTATAGGGGATGCCGGTTTATGTAAGAAAAAGAACAAACAGAATCTAGCCCTTGACACAGTAACGACCTGTTTACTCGTTTTGAGCCGCAGATGTATTTCTTGGAAACTGGCTGAGTCGAACGGATCGCACGACCGACCGTCATGGGCACGATGGACCGTCGTGGGAGTTCTCGTTCCAAAACACTTAGAATTTATCATCTTGGTACTGAGAGCGCTCTCGAACTACCGACGTGGTGGCAGGACGGACCGTCTCATGATATGACGGGCCGTCACAGACTCGTTAAGAATTGGAGTCTCTGACCTTGTGCAGAAGCAGCACCGACGGGCCCGTCGTAGGTAGGCGGACCCCTAGGACGACGGGCCCGTCACAGCTGTGATCCCGAAAATGGGTCGGATTTCTGTTAAATAATGAACGGCGTTTTGACTATTCTGCTATCATTTAAAATTATGGTTTAATGTTAAGTAATTTAATTACTTAGGGTTAAAAGGAGACACCTTAAATAAAAAGTGGGTTGTGTTTTATAACATCTTTTAACCTCATTATATACTAATTATGGGTAAGAAGAAAGGGGTTTTGGAAGAAGAAAAATAGAAACGCAAGAGATTGGGAGAAACGTCGCGAGAAGAGGGAAACGAAGAGGCTAGCAAAGATTTTGAGGATTTGCTTCTTGATCACGAATCTTCCGTGGAGTAGGTTATGGTTTTTGGCTATTCATATGTACACTCTTAATAGTCGACAGAATATTATGGGTAGTATTGTAAGGACCTTCTATATTCTTAATTTGTATTCTTGTATGATGTGCTTATATAATTGTGATAAATAAGCATGATGAGCTCTGAATCCTAAATCTTGAAAAACCCTAATCTGCCTTGTTAATGAGAGTGATGATGCTCATTGGTATAAAAGAAGGCTTGAATGAAACTAAAGTTTGAGATTAGGATCGTGTCACGAACCGACACGTTAGATTAGAGGGATCGGGTGTCAGCAACCGACAACTGCTTACATTAAGGGATCGGCGTGTCACTACCGACACAAGAGAAATAAACTAATTGACTCTTGAAGATTTAATAATACTCAAAATCCTAATGAACCCAATTTCAAATGGTATAGCATTGAGCTTGAGTCATACGGGTGCGACTTGGCGTGCTATTAATGCTATAGAACTGGTTGTTGCTAATTTTTGGATTAGTGTAGTTGAATTTATGTGATATAATTTGATATAGTCTGTGTTTTTTATTTGAGTTGACGATGATCCTACTCAGTACTTGTGTTTTGTACTGACCCTACTTGTATGTTTCGTTTCTTTTTTATTTGTGTGAGTGCAGCAAACGTGCCACCGTCCTTCAACTCACCGCCACTCAGCCATTCTTCATCAAGCCAGATTTCAGGGTGAGCTATTGCTTCTAGCTTGATTGGAGCTCCCTTCCTCGTTCATGTCTTGATGCCTTGAGATTCCGGCTGTCCGAGATTTTTACTTATTTTAGCTTCTAATACTCTGAATTTAGTATTTGATGATAGATGTTCTTTGTGGGTGAGTACTTTCCAGGTTTTGGAATAAGCTATTTATTGATGTTTTATAAGTTATTTAATCTATTTTCATTAATGAGTTTAAGTCTTCTCTTTTCCGTAGTTTATTTTGTTTTTTATGGTTGAAACTTGGTATTGGATTCGTGGGTTCGCTCACATATTAGATAAGTGTGGGGTGCCAGTCGCGGCCCGTTTTGGGTCGTGACAACTTGTATCAGAGCATTTTGTTCGTTTGTCTCATCACACAAGAACGTCCTAGTAGAGTCTTAAGGAACTCGTAGGGGGACGCCTTACCTTTTCTTTGAGAGGCTACTAAGGACTTTAGGAAAACTGCCATGATTTCTTTCTTCTTTCGTGCTATTACTTGGATCCAATTGGTATCTGGTATACGAAGTTGCGGAATCTCAGACCACTCCCACTCTATTTCACAGTGGTTAGAACTAGAGCACCACTACTGCACCAACAACCACATCGGCAAGACAAGAAGCGTCTGAGCCAGCCACTGGGGCTGTAGCTCGAAGAGGAGTAGTGACAAGAGTGCCATGGAAAAGGTTCTGGGAGACGTCACTCTAGAGGAAGAGGACGAGCACCTAGCCCATCTGGTACTAAGGGAGGACTCCTCCACCAACTGAGTACGTGGTAAGATAGGGTGAGGATGGGAGATGAACAAGTGCAAGAATAAGGAATGCCACCCCAACCTACCCAATAGATCATCAGTGTTCTTGGGTTATCTTAGCGGTTTTATCTGATCAGGGCCTACGCCTCCAAGTGTTTTCTGCCACCAACACCTCCGGTTCCGGAGGGACAAACATGCGCTACTCATGGCTCCCTCATGGATGCCTCATTGGAATAGGCACGTTTAATCGTCTGACCACATGACCTATAATGAACCAAATGATCACATGAACATTTCAGTAAGTCTTGAAATTGAAACCATCCGTAGTCAAGGGTGCGGAATCTGAGGATCTACGATTTTCTGGTTGACTTGTCATGGAGCAACTACCCAGATGGGTATTAGTAGACGGTTTGGTGTTAGTTTGGACTTATCGTTTTCAGGGACCGCAAATGGTGGCGGTCCAACTGCTGAGGTGTCCAGACAACGAGGCACAACTATGCCTTGGGGCGCATTCTCTAGCTTGTTTTATGGAGAAGTATCATCCCACCCGGCTTTGAGGATAGAAAGAGATGAGTTTCTTGATCCTAGAGCATTAGATTGTCGGTTACTGCATATGAGGGCTAAGTTTTGCGCATTATCCCGTATGCCCCCACTAGGTTTCAGTCCCAAGAGCGGGTTTGCCGTTTTGTGAAGGATTAGGTCATAATTGCGAATTTCAACCTTACAGGTAGTCGGTTACGGGCAAAATCCTTTTAAAGAAGTGGTAGACTTCGTGATAGAGGTGGAAGGATGAAGCCAAGATGGACTTTCACCATGGCATCGACATCAAAAAGTTTTGAAGGGAGTGAGTTTATGGTTCTTACTCTAGAGGCAGGGTTCAGGAGGTCCTCAGTCCCCACCAATTCGTCTTCACTACATACCCTTTTGTAGTTGGGGTTCCACCTAGCCGCTCAACACTGTCTCTGAGAGAACTATTCTTGACTCCTCCAGGGAGTGTTATGGATGTGGGGATACTTGGCATCTTAGGAGGAATTGTCCAAAACAAGTTTATAGACCCCCAATAGCAGAGGTAGAGGTGGTCATGGTAGAGGCGTTATTCTGGAGAACACACGTGACGTGTAATGGTGGTAACCAAAAACGCTGGCTAACCGCAAACGGAGCCACTAACAGCACAACATGGTAGGGTAAAACGGCAGAAGGTTAATAGGCCCTTTGTTCTGCTTTCCCTTGGGTTCTGAAGCGAAAAAAAAGACATCAAATGTTGTTACCACAGTAATCTTTTGGTGTGTGTTGCATGTGGCTTCTTTCTGTATTATTTGATCCTGGCTCCACATTTTCATATGATCTCTTCCTCATTTTTTTCTAACTGTCTAATTGTACATTGTGAATTGCTTGACATGCCTAATTTACGTTGTGGTAGTCTGTTGGTATTGAAAAGGTGTATAGGTCTTGTCTTGTGACTTTTGTGGGGACAAATACTCATGTGGCTTTGTTATTTTAGATATGGTTTGACTTCGACGTAAATTCTGGGTATACTTGGCTTTCTCCGATTTTTGCTATCTTAGGATTGTAACTGCTAAAACTGTAACTTGGGCCAAGCCTGGACAGATCCATTAGTGTGGGCGGGTGTGACGGAAAACACTTCCACTCCATTCGTATCCGCTCCTTCTTTCTTCGTGATAAGAAAATGGTTATAAAGGGTGTTTAGAGTTCTTGGCACCCTCAAGGACTGATACTAACCAAGTAGCTTCTATTGAGTCGGTTTCATGTCTGTGGAGTTTATAGATGTGTTCCCTGCAGACCTTCCGTATGCCCCCGGATAGAGATATTGACTGTTGGCATTGGAGTTGGGGGGAGTCGGGTACTCGCCCATTTCCATACCCCCCTTATAAATGGCTCTAGTAGAAGTTAAGTGAGCTAAAGGCCACATTCAAGGAGTTGTTAGTAAAGTTTCATTAGACCAGTGCATCCCCTTGGGTTGCTCCTGTTTTGTTTGTGAAGAATAAGATGGGAGTCTTCGGATGTGCATAGACTACCGTCAACTAAATAAAGTACTGTAATAACATGTATCATCTTCCTCGCATTGTGATTTGTCGAATCAGTTACAAGTGCTTGTACCTTCCAAACTTGACTTGAGGTCTGTTCATCATCAATGAAATACGGGCAGCAGTATGTGCACACTCTGTAGTTCGAACCATGTCATGGGAATTATGACTTTCTTGGTAATGTCTTTTGGACTAACGAATGCCCTGATGCTTCATGAAACTTGAATGAACAGATTTTAAGCCATATCTGGATCGCTTTGTGATCTATTTATTGATGATAACTGATATACTCCAGAGTAAGAATGAACATGAGGAGCAGTTTAGAATTGTGTTGGACATGTGGAGGGAGAAAAAGCTTTATGTCCTATGGCCAAGTATGAGTAATTGGCTAGATTCAGTGTCCGTCTTGGGGCACGTCGTTCAAGGATGGAGTGGATGTGGATCCCTTCTGAAGATCGAAGTAGTGAAGAATTTTGTAAAGACCTACTATGGGTATCATCATAAAAGCTTTTTTGGTTTAGCAGTTATACCCGTGATTTGTCAAGGATTCCTCTTCTATTGCTTCCCATTGACAACTTTACTAAGAGAATGTTCCTTTGTATGTGTCGGATGAATGTGAGGAAAGCTTTTCAAGAACTCAAGACCTTGCTGCACTACCGCACCTATCCTTACCTGGCCAGTAGAGGGTAAATAACTTCATTTTGTATTGTGATGGCATCCTATTCTGTGTTGGGTGCCGTGCTAATGCAGAGAAAAATGTAATTGCTTAATGCTTGAGACATTAAAGGTGACATGAACTAATTATCTCCAACCCACGATTTGGAGTTGGTCTGCGGTAGATTTTGCATTAAAGCAATGAGACACGATCTTATATGGGGGTTATTGTGAGTCCTATACGGATCTCGTAGCCTACAGAGTCTTTACTCAGACACTAGCTTTTACTTTGAGCAGAGGAGGATGGAACTACTAAAGGATTATGTTTTAACCACTTATCACCCGGAAAAGGCTAATGTTGGTGGCATCAGACGCCTTAATGAAAAGAAGGAGCATGGGTATTTACGAGCCCACCTACAAGTTTCTCTATATACCCCATTGGCTAGAGAGGTCTCAGACTCTGGCTAATTACTTTTGATGTTAGAAGTAATGAAGGGAGGATTGTAGCCAGTAGTGGAGGCGAGATCTTCTTTTCTTGACAAGATCAGGAGAAACCAGATTTTGATGATGAGAAACTATCCAAATTCGAATATGGTGTTGCGAGGAAGGATAAGAAGCGATAGGATGAAGAGTGTTTTGCGAATTACGGAAGGGTATGTGTGCCCGTGTTTGACGATTTGATCACACTATTCTTACCGAGGCTCATAGTTTCCGGGATATTCTTACATACTGGCAACCACGATGTACCGCGACCCTAAAGCAACACTTTTGGGGTTGAGTAGAATGAAGCGCGACTGTTGATTTGTTGCCAATGTCCAAATTGTCAAGCAACAAGGTATGAACACCAGAGGCCCAGAGGAACCCTTCAAAATGCCATTCCTGAAATGGAAGTTGGAGGAATTGCAATGGACTTCGTTGGTTGGTCCTTCCAAAGACATTGGCAAGTTTGAGTTCTATTTGTGAATTGTGGACAGATTAACTATCTGCTCACTTTCGTCCCGGTCAAGGTGACTTACACGCGCAGAGAAGTTAGCCAGATTTATATCTCAGAGATTGTTCGTTGGATGGAGTTCCACGTCCATCATATCATATAGAGGTAGCGCAGTTACTTCTAAGTTTTGGAGAGACATTGCACGCGAATTAGGTACTAGGTTTGGACCTTAGTTCTGCATTTCACCCTTAGACCGATGGACAGTCTAAGCGAACTATTCCATTATTGGGAAGATATGCTTCGGCGCATATGTTGATAGGCCTTCTGTGGGTCATCTGGGATAACTCTGCTTACCCTTAGCTAGTTTTCATACAATATTGCTATCACTCAATTTGATATGGCTCTTTAGAAGCATTGTTGGGAGTAGAATAGTCTCCCATGTTTGGTTTTGATGCATTGAGTTTAGACCTTGGGTACTGACTTTTTGAGGGATTCATTAGAGAATGTGAATCTAATTCAAGAAACTTTTAGCACGCTCAAGTAGGCAAAGGAGTATGCAATCTGCGAAAGGTTAGGGACTTGAAGTCATGAGGTGTAGTCAAGTCTTGTGAAGGTTCGCCCGATTGAAAGGATTGGATGCGGTTTGGTAAAAGGTAAGCTAAGGCCAGGTATTATTGGACCATTTTAAGTCTTCAGAGTATGTGAGGTGGCTTTGATTAGCCTGCCTCCAGGGTGTAAGAGTGCACCCGTATTTCATGTTTCCTACTATGTTGAAAGGAATACCATAGGATGGAAAACTACATCATTCGTTGGGATTCAGTTCTGCTTGATGAAACTTGTCTTATGAGGAGGAGCCTGTTGCCATTTTAGATAGCGAAATTCGCATTGAGATCAAGATAGATTGCATCCATCAAAGTCCATGGAAAGAATCGACCCGTTGAAGAGGCCACTTGGGAGCAGGAGGCTGATATTCAAGAAAGTACCCAACAGCCCTGTTACAGATTCATGTACTCCTTTTCGCTCTTTGCTTTTCTTCTCGTGATCGTTGTGGACAACGATGGAAATTGGTATCTGATTGTAACGACCTGTTTATCATTTTGATCAGCAGATGTTGATTTTGGAAAAAACTGGCTGAGTCGACGGATCCCAACGACGAACCGTCATGGGCAGCTACGGACCCTCGTGGGAGTCCGCGGTCCACACTTGAATTGTTAAAAATCTGGGTACTGAGAGCGACTCTCTGAACGTACGACTGGATGGCAGGATGGACCGTCTCATCATGAGGGCTGTCACAAGACTTTTAATGAATTGGAGTCCTCGAACCTTGTGACGAGCAAGCGGAACGGCCCGCTTAGGCACGACGGGCCGTCAACATGCTGCGTGGACCCCTGACTGGGTTGGATTTCTGTTCACTAATAAGGGCAGTTTTGGACTATTCTGCTTATATTAATAAAATTATGGTTTAATGTAATCATTTCATTCTTAAGGGGTCAAGGAGACAACCTTAAACATAAAGTGAGTGGTTTTATACATCTTTTATCCTTAATTCTATCTAATTTAGGGTACAAAAAGAGGGTTTTTGGATAAAAAAATAGAAAGAACAAGAGGGAGAATGATCGGAGCAGAGGGAAACCGAAGATGTAGCAAAATTTGGAAGATTTTGCTTGCTTGATTACGAAATATTCATTGGAGGTGGTTTGGTTTATCTATTCATATAACCTCTTATGTCGAAATGATAGTATTGGGTAGTATTGTAAACCCTTCTATATGCTTATTTGTATGCTTGTAGTCATGTTATTATATATCTGGAGAAAATAAGCATGATGAAGCTATTGAAATCCTCAAATCGGAAACCCTAATATGCCTTGTTAATGAAGTGATGATGCCTTGAATAAAATAAGGCCTTAATGAGACTCAAGTGATGAGATTATGGAACAAGTGTCCACGAAACCTACACGTATAATTATGGGATCGGGTGTCACGAACCGACACATAGAAATTAGGGGGATCGGGTGTCACGAACCGATACGTCTAATTAGGTGGGATCGGGTTTCCAACGAACCGACACGAGAATAGGGGATTCGGGTGTCACGAACCACAGGCGGTAGAATTAGGTAGGGATCGTAGTGTTATGTACCCGACCATAAGAACTTAAACTCATGAATCTTGAAAGATGTTAAGATACTCATCTAATGACCCAATTTTCAATGGTATGGCATTGAGGCGAGTCCTCAATGGTGTGAACTTGGCGGGTGCTTATTAATGATTATAGAACTTTGTGTTGCTACTCTGGTGAGTAGTGTAGTTGATTTATGATATTATTTGATAGATACTGTTTTTCTATTTGAGTTGGCCTGAGGAACCTACCAGTACTTGTGTTTTGTAATTGACCCGCTACTTTTATGTTCTTTCTCTTTCTTGTTATTTGTTGGAGTGCAGCAAAACGTGCCACCGTCTTCCAACTCAACCGCAACTCTAAGCCGTCTTCATCAATCCAGATGTCAGGGTGAGCTATTGCTTCAGCTTTGGCCGGACAAACTCGTCATGTCTTGATGGCCTTGAGATTCCGGCATGGACTAGCTTTTTACTTATTTTAGCTTCTTAGATACTCTGAGATTAGTCATTTGGGATAGGTGCTTGTGTGGGATACTTTCAGGTTTTGGTAATAATAAGTCTTGATGTTTTTTGATAAGTTATTTAATCGATTTTCATATTATGAGTTTAAGTCCTTCCGCATTTATTTTGTTATTTATTTTGGTTGAAACGTTTGGATGATTATTGTTCGCTCACATAGTAGGATAGTTGGGTGCTAGTCGCGACCCGTTTTGGGTCGTGACAGACACTTCATCAATTATCCGTTGTGGGTCCTCTTCAACCTTTGAGCTAAATAAAGTAGGGGGATTCATCCTTGTGATATCCCTAATCCTTGAGGCACTGGTCCTAGCATAGGGTTTCACTTGCTCCCTAGTGTTCCTAGCCACTTCGGTTGCCAACATTTGAGTCAAACTATGATTAGCCACCGTTATCTTAACAATAGACATAGCGTCTTCCTCTATAATAACTTGAGGGTTTTGATGAGCTTGAAGGGGAGACGCCTCATTCAAATTCTCCTCATCGGACCTCTTGGTATTGAACCTTCTTCTATTCATTTCCTACGCATCAGAAAAGGATTAGAAGAAAGGACTAGATAGAGTTAAGAATATTAGACACGACTAATGATAGCAAAAAAGTGAAAGTTCCTAAGCATGTCGTAGCCTCTCCTTCATAACTGTGGTGTTCTTCGCACTTATGAACAAGAGTCTTCTCAACCTTATGCTCTAACACAATGTTTGTAATGACCCGTAGGCACCCTATCGTTACCCCGGCGTTGACCGTCACTAACTAAGAATTGGAACCTTGACACACTTTTTCTTACAACAAACTTATCAAAACATTTCCATAGATAGTCAATGGCCACGGTTCCACCCCTTGCTTATGATTATTGGGACTATTAGAACACTTACCTAATGGAATTTTTGCAGTAGGAGAAGAACTTTTGCGGTAGATGAAATTATTACAACCCTTACAATATTCATTGCTATAGTGGTCTCTTTAACAACAATTTATTGGTAAAAATATATCTGGCAACACTTTTCATTTGTCCCCTTATTTTCCCACATTATAAATAGGTTTTTTATAATCTTTTGTATTCCATTTATTTTTCTGTTCTTCTTCATTTACCCAACGAGCAGCAAAGAACTTGTATCAAGTTTTGCTCTTATTCAAGCCGTTTTTAGAGATGACATAGATAAGCCTCTACTTAATCTATAAGTACTATGTAGATACAATGTTATTTAAACTACACTTGCAAGTGTATATAATGCTGTAAATCTGGTTCTTTAGTTTTCCTCTTTTCTTGCTGTTCGTTTTTGTATAGGTTTTGTCTCTACTCAGTCCTTATTTTCTTTAAAATGCAACTCATGGAACCATGTTTGCAACTCGTTCAATTTTGTGTTCAGGGACGTCCCTAATTGCTCCCCTAAATTAGTTTGTAAATTCAATTTACTGATGTAGGGGAAGATCCAATCTGATTCCTCATTTGAGCACACTAGCACTATCATCTTGAGGTCATTGTTCTCGGAGTGATTATCAAAATAGGAGAAATATTGCAAAAGCTACCGTTTATGAAGTAAATTGGAGAAATAGAGAGTGGAGAGATTTTTAGTTTACCACTCTTCGTATCGGGTATACCTATTTTTCTAAGGATTAATTTGTTTCACTAAAGCTTGGTTTGGATGTTATTAACACGTGAAATTGTTTTTATTGTTTGTTATCGAGTTTGTCTATTCCAAATTATGTGACATTATTTTTTTAAACATATACACATTCAAGAGTCAAGATATAGTTGGTACATGTATAACTGAAGAATTATAAGTAGTATCATTAAATATCTTCCAACAACTCATAGGAGTTCTAATAAAAAAACTATTTTCATGCACTCTCGTGCATGGTCCATAAGCCTATATACTATATAAAAAAGAGTTCATCTGCTCTTGTAAAAGAGGGAAAAATGTTTCAAGTAAAGCACACATGTTTGTTGAACTTACTACTTTGAGATTTCAGATATGATGTGAGCCATTGAAGTATTATAATCCCTTTTAGAATAGATAATTAACTCTTTCAATACAAATCCAACAAAAGTTAGAGCTTTCAAGTAAACCACACATGTTTGTTGAACTTACTACTTTGAGATTTCAGATATGATGTGAGCCATTGAAGTATTATAATCCCTTTAGAATAGATAATTAACTCTTTCAATACAAATCCAACAAAAGTTAGAGCTTTCTGCGTGGTTTAGTTTGTCATTTACAAGTTTTGAAGAAAAAACGAGTACTTTTGTTTTTGTCGAGAAATGACGCTCAATAGGTGCTCTCTTTAGGATACATATTTTTACTTTCTATGTTTAGTATGATAAGTTCACTTTAGAAGTCGGGCAAGAGCTGTACTGATATTGATAGTTGTTGTGATCCCTACAAATCCTTGCTTTGAAAAATTAAAATGTTTTAAACCATACACTATTGTGATGATAAGTATAATAAGCTTCTAATAGATATTTCGTAGAAAATCTCCTCTTTTTTTTAAGTGATTTTGTTACAGAAGAAAGGTTTGAATGAATTACAGAGAAATTTAATAATAGGGAGTAAAAGTTCATTGGAGGAAGCTAATAACCATGTTACTATGTTGGTAAATCAGTACATTTTTTACCCTTAAGGTTACTTTAGCTTCTCTTATTTTTATTTGTTAGTATGTATATGCTTCATATTTAGTAGTGTAGTATTTACATATAATTCAGTGTTCAGTGGTGTATAATGTAATAACTATGGTACTATCAAGATTTCTACCTTGTTTTCAACAACTTAGTTGAGTGTTGAAAATAGGACTTCAATAAATATGTAGTATTCGATGAATGACACTATTTATTTTTGAGAGTTTTAATTGTTTATTTGATAAAAGATAACCCTTTTAGAAAATCTGATTTTTCTTGTAGTTTTCACGATACTATTTTAGTTAGATAGGAATTTGGTGGTAATTACCTTCAATGGTCACAAATAGTATTGTTTTGTATTAACATACATATTATTCAAAAAATTGTTATATGTTGGATGTTGGATCCTCAAAGCCTGATCTTGTATCCAACAACATTGGTGCAGAATGTCAGATAACAACTAAAATTTCTATTGATAGCACAAACACAATGCAAGTATACTAATGCTCGTATACTCGAATTCGAAGTAACTTAGAAAAATAGAAACATTTATTTATTATTTGAACCTTCTGATAGCCAGTGTGGCCTTAATGGAAATATTGAAAATTGGTTGTCACGTGGATAATATAGTGATTTATTTACCCAAACAGATACTCTAATTGGGATAACTAGAAGAAAAAATACGAGATTGACCTTTTATCGGCGTATTTAAATAAGAGCAAAAAAATTAACATGTCTCAAGTTTTGATGTAACCCATTGTCTTTGTTTACATTTTGTATTGTCTTATAGCCATTCACTTCAAAAATTCATAAAAGCTATTTATTCTTCAAACACCTAAATTAAGCAAATTCAAAACGAGCTCTAGGGCATAATTCACATTAAAGAGATGATTAAATTGTGAGAAGCATTTTTCTTCCGCTCTTCAGAACTATTAAAGTAAACAAATCCTTGTCATCGTCAAACTATTTTACATTTGATATATTCTTTATAAAATTTAATTACTAATCAATCATGCATTCATGTGATTTTCACATATATTAATATTTTTTATTACTTTTACGAGCCCTGTTATCATCCTAACGACTTCGTTTTGATTGTAATTTTATCTTCCCTTCACAATAAATAATATTCATGAGTTTTTCGTATCTCATTAGATATTTATAATAGGTCTAGGAATCAGGATGCGAAATTAATGAAACTTTCACTTGAGTTTATATCAATGTACATACTGGTTGTGTTGTCTTCAAATTGTTGCAAAGGTAAACTGAGCGTAATTTGTTGGCATAATTTTCATCTCAATTTGAAGGCTTCTGATGCAGAGCAAATATAATTTAATCCTTCAACATTAATTTTACTCAACATTAATAAAAATGTTTCCAATGACAATATGCCAGTATTCAAAATTATCTGTATGCCAACTTCTTTTATGCTTCATTTTTTTAATTTTAAGATCTTGTTAATTCAATATAATGTGAGATTTTACAGATGATAAGGTGTATCTTCTTTACTACTTCATGTCCTTTACATTTTTGTTTTCCAATATGAAGTGCTAAATATAATCCTAACAAAACTAGTGGTTGTTTTGAAAGAAAATCACTAAGAAAACAACATAATGTTTTTAAAGTCTCCGTATGAATATGTTTTAAAATAGCATATCATTTTTTTTACTTGTTACATCGTAAACTTCTAAAAGCACGGTGGAGGCTACTTTGGATGAGGAAATTCTTTGAAGTCCCTCGGATGATTAATGTTTCGTAGTGATAATAGTTTCAACCGTTTTAAGCTAACGTCAGTGGCTAGGTTTAAGAAAACGCTAATGGATATGAATTTTCTAAAACTCTTTTTTGTAGATCACTTTTTTTCCACTCCCTAATTACGCAGGAGATCTAAATATTTACCAGGAATGATTAACGGGAGTGGGGGAAACATTACGTGGTTATGTAATATGCCAGATACCCTAAGCTCATTTCTAAACCTCATTTTTAATATTTATTTTTCAGTTTTCCTATGGTCCATTATAACAAGATAAGAATATGTATGTATTGGAGACTGATGTTTTTGCGAATTTTATGGCGTTAACTTATTATCTCTTTGTAGGTGAAACACATGAATAATTAAAGCCCAAAGTATTTTGAACTTATGACAAGAGTGTTCGTTTGTTGTTTGCTATAGTTTTTTTATGCATTTCCAAAATCCCAGATATTTCTAATTTAATTTTTGAATTTATTAATGCAAAAATGCTTTATTGTCAAAAAATTACTATATAGAGTTAAATAACAGTAATTGAAAAGTTGTACTATGATTATGTCGTGAATTTCACTTCTTATCCTGCTATATTTAAATTTTGAGTACTATAATTAATATATAAATAATTACTATATGTTTTTTTAATTACAAGTTTAATAGACTAAAAGTTTACAGTGATCATAAATCAAAGTCCATAAAGTTTTTGCACATAGTGTAGATTCAACTGTTAACAAATAATATAAAAAAGGTTGTTGCATACTATTCCCTTGAATTAGCTGTCAAAGTGTAAAATAACGTCGTTGCAATAGATTTTCTTATGGTATAGATGCAAACCCGCGATATAGATCTATTTCCACGCAAAGATAAAATGGTGTCGAACCCTTGGAACCTTTGCAAAACAATGGTTTTTTATTTTTTAACTATATATTGTGTGGTTTTTTGTGTTTTTGTCGTAGGCTCTTTTTCTAGTAGTGCTCGAATAGGTGCTTATACAATTACGCTTATCACGTTATAGCATGTATCATGGAATAAAATGCGAAAATAATTTAAACTTTACATTGGAAGTTCAACTTAACTTCATATATGAAAGAGAGTATTTCGTCACAACATACAATATGACATAGAATTGTTTAAATATTGGGGACGAAGACCTACATCCAATAATAATTCTATATTAGAAAGTATAACATTGTTTTCACCATAACAAGGATCTAAAAAAGCTATAACATAGGGTCCTTGGTCCTCGGCACATGAGGACCACAAACCTGGTAGGAGACATCCAATTGTCTTTATGAAGTAATCTTTGACGTATATCTTCCTCAAGGCCCAAACTACAATGCTTGGAAAAAGAAGGAAATATGGGTTAGTACATCACAGACGTTTATGTTGACTACTATCAAAAACAATTGAAATTGAACATGAAAAAGTCCTTTTAGTTCGAACATGTTTTTATCAGTAAGATAATATGCCTGCTTTCACAATATCATATATAAATAAGCATAACTTTCCTTATGTAATTATCATAACGAAGTCCTAATCAACATAGTCATAACAAAACACTACTACAACCATCTCTTAAATCCCACAAGTGTAATGATTAGAGAGTCACTATATCGTCCCTTACACTTTGTAGAACCCCTGACGAAATCCCTATAAGATTTTAAACATTAACCTTTATATTCATTTACGTTTTCATTAGGGAAATGTGTGAATAACCGACTATAACATAGAGAGCTACATGCATCCGGTGTGTGACTTCCCTACAGCAAACCAGAGAGGGTTAACACGTGCCTAAGGTGTTACCTATCATAACTAGCTATCTCCGTTTGGATCCCTAACTAGAGTCCTATATGCGCACATGTTAAGTTTAGGAGATTATTATTCGAACCCTAATTTTAATAATACCTCGATATCCACGACGGCCCTGACACTAGAGCCTCACTATTAAATACTTTCTCAAATGTTTTTCCAGTGCTTAAAACACGTAACTAACAATATTAGGAAATTGAAAGTCTGAGAAGTCAGTAATAGACCATGAGGTCTATGGAATAGGGAAATGATCTTATGTGCCTTTGAGTTCTAGGAAGGGTTGAAAGAGGTCATATGAGGTTTTAAAATCTTGTAATAATACTTTGAAAATTATGTCACTGGGTGTGTTTAGGGTTCAAAATATTGGTGGTACGACTTCCCCTAAGGCACACCAACAAATGTCCTTGGTAGGACCCATCCTTTGAAACTAAACTGTCAGAGAAACAATTCGACACCACGATGGGGAAATGACGAGCCATCGCGGCCTCACGCCCCATCTAGCTTCTCGTGAGTCTATACTTAGTCTCTTCCCTCTTGTCCTCCTCAATAACGTCCTTTGTCCCACCCATGTTTGACAAGTAATGGTCCGGTTTTTTGGTTGAATGGGGTTTTGACGAGTCTTGGTCGATTGACCCCATCTCACTGCCTCACCAAGTTAATTGGGGGTCGTTGGATAATTAATTAATTAATTAATTAATGCTTAGGGACAGTTATATTAGTTTAGTTTAGGTTAAGATTCAACTTATCGTAATTCATTAACTAACCTAACGCCTCCCATAATCCCATAAACGCTAAAAGAGCAGACATTCTAGACACAACTCAAATGAGTTGTTATGGATGGGACGCTATTCACTGCTGGAACTTTCTTTTCTTCCAAGAGGTATCTTGAAAATTTTATTTTAATGTTATTCAAAGTTCTAGTTTTATCCTATTTTTCTGGGCCTTCTTATCCTGACGTAAATGTTTCGTCTTTATTAAATTATTTGTGATGAATTATATTTGTCTATTGGTGGGGATTAATGTATTACTTTAAGCTTTTATCTATCTCTAAAAGGACCATTAATACCCTTCTTCTCCCTTACCCTACACTTGTAATTGGGGGGGGGGGGGGGATTGTATTTTGAGTTAGGTAGATGTAATGAATGTATTCCTTTTATAAGTTGTTTTATTATATATGGAGGATGAATTGGATTGGTTGGGTAAGATCATGAAATGTGGGGGTGAAGACTTTGAATGACTTTTTTTGAGCAATGTAAGTTCAGTAAGTTGTGAGCCTGTATGGTATAATGTTGTCTATTCCTTTAATGTTGTTAAATTGAAGTATCATTGTTTAGGTATGAGAGGAAATTGATGATCAATGACATGTTATTCATGATATCGGAAAATGATGACTGTGAGTGATGATAGGTGTCTTACTATATGGCTTGGAGTGACTCCTATGTCATCTTATTTCAATTTATGATTTCATAATTCCTCAAAATGTTGGGGTTTTGATGAAAGGACTTTCTAATCCTAGACCTAGTAATATGAAAACGATATATGAGAGGCTAGACTTTCTACACCCTATTATATAAACTTTTACTAAAGACGCTAAGATCTCAAAAAAGGAAATTTAAGCTTATGCACCGAGTGAAAATGAAATGATATTTCTCTCTACTATGAAAAGGTAGTTCACCAAATGTTCTCTAACTAGGACTCCTTAAGAGGTATAATTTTGTGTAGGTTAGGGAATGGTAATTATCAATACAATGCTCACGTCGACCTTGATGGAGTTGTAGGATTGATCTTTATAGAATATATGTATGAATGTTGTTCATAGCTATATGACTATGTTGGTTTCACATGTATACATGATGTTTGGTCTAGATTGTTATGTACATATCGACTATACTTATTCGTATGTTCAATAACTATAGTAAGGCAATATGTATGTTCTCTGTGTTCGTTGACTTGTTAATGTGGGTGATGGAGATTCACATACACATTTCTCAGTTTGCGTCGATGGAGATGTGAGTAAGTATTTGTGGTATAATTGTGAAATGGGATCTAAATAATGAAAAATGCTGTTATGGATTTCATAGAATGCTGTATTGACATGTTGCAACATGTGTCTTATTGTTGTGTATATGGACCTTGTTTAGGTTCTTGGAATTTTGCATAATAACCTTAGTATATGTATAAAACACAATGTCCTTTTTAAGTCATAATTCAAAAATGTACTTGGATAGGTTCCCAGACGTAATACATGTTGTTTGTACTAACTCCCTATTTTTCTTTCAATTTCTATAATACTGTAGTTCGCCACCGAGGGCTAGAAGCTTTGAATTTCCCAAGTTGCTGTTCTCATCCCAAGGACTGAAACCGAGAAATCTTCCTTCTTCTTATTTCACTACATGATAAAGCATTGATCTTTCATTATCTTTTGAGACTAGATCACTATTCTCTAGGAGACATATTGTAATGATGTAAGGCAATTTCCCAATCTCTTGTACTCTACGTTAGATTGTGTTTTTGTTAGACAATGTATGAATATTATTCTATCTGAAGAAAAAAAAGTAAACATGCACTTCAAATGTAAAGTAATAATTTTGTTTGAGTTTTTAATTATACTTTGTTGGGTTTTCTTTCCTTTCCCTAAATTATTCCATAAAAGGTTTTCCTTTAGGCAAAGGTTTTGATAGACTGATCTTTTCTGTAGGAAAAGTTTAGGACCTATAAATAGGAGGAATGTTCCTTCTAACTTATCAGCATCACTATGTATTCTTAAAGGCTTTTGACGATTTTTGGTTAGAGAGGGAAGTTGTGGTTCACAAGCTTGATACGTTATCACTGTGAAACCTCCATGTATTTGAGTGATTTGGTTGAGGTTGTGATTCTCTCTGTATTTGTACTCTCATATGTATAGTGATTGCTCATCTCCTTTTCTGTGTCGTAGTCATTGACCGACCACGTTAAATCTTTGTGCTTTTTGTATATTTCTCGTTGTCTCTTACTACGTGTCTTATCGAGGTTTGCTTTGCTAGCTTCCGCAATTACACCTGCTTAATTTCGGTCCTAACAAGTTATCAGAGACGAGATTCAATGATGGAGTCAGTTTCATGGTTGGGTTCGATGATCTGATTATTGACTAGGTTAAAAGGAGGTGTTCACCTTGAACCGGTGTAAGTTCGAGCCGCAACCATTTTTGACAGTATGAAAAGATTTTGTGGGAAAATTGTTTCAAGAAGGTTCTCTGTGTTAGACATAAATTTTGCAAAGGAGATTCTGGAAGGATCATCAAGTTGTTGAGATAAGTCAAGAAGGTGGACAAATTTATTTCGTGGGGGTGTCATAATTCAGGCCAATGGGAGATTTGTTGGGTTTTTTTGCCATAATTTCTTACATAAATAAGTTTTTCCTGTAGGAAAGTTTTGGATGAATAATCCTTTTCTTGTAGGAAAAGTTTAGGACTCTATAAATAAGGGCATGTTCTTCACTCAATTAGCATTCACAATGTAGTCTTAATGTTTGATATTTTTTGGTTAGGAGGAGAAATTGTGGGTCACAAGTTTGATACGCTATCACTTGTGTTAACCTCCCATGTATTCTGAGTGATTTGGTTAGTTTTTTTCCTTATTTGTACGCTCATATTTTAGTGGATTGCTCATCTCCTTTGTGGACGTAGTCGATTGACCGAACACGTTTAAATCTTTGTGCCTTTGTATATTTCCGCGGTGTCCTTCTTACTCGTGGTCTTTGAGGTTTGTTTGATAAGCTTCCGCGTTTACACCTGCCTATTTTTTCGGTCCTAACACCTATGAAAGCATGAATGTATGGTAATGTGGATTTCCTAGGCCTCTCATTAGGACGAAGACGCTAGTTACGTCATGGGGGGTATCTTGTCGGTGCCATAGCTAGTTACGAATCGTGGGTGTTTCCATCTCATAAGCAACATTGAAATTTGGACTTGCTAAACGTGAGGCTACCCATGTGGGGATCTGGACTTACTCTAAGTAGACCCCATTCTCAGTTGCATTCCTTTCGACTTTTAAAATCTAATTCCCTTAGTACTCAGCTTTGACATCGCATAACTTCCATTTATCTATTATGTAAATATATATTATTCATGATAGCTCATTACTGGGTCCTAAGTAACATAGGCTTTTCTTTTTGAAACAGTGTCATATGAGTCAACCTTTATCATTAACATTTATTAAAATCATGGGACTAACTTTAAATCATATACACATCATACCATATCATATGTACCCTACTTCAAAGATATTTAAGTGTATAGTGGGTTTGTAGGATGAGGGAGCTTGGGGTCGGTCAACAAACAACACTAAACCATAGATATAGCCATCGTTCTAACTAATCATTCATCTTTCATATTTGAGTTCAAGGAAGAGCCTACATTCGTACCCTGCTTTCGCCTTCATGGGGACTTCATTCTTTAATCCCCCAACCATCAGTACGACACTGATATAAGGTAA
Organism: Solanum habrochaites; assembly: GCA_027704765.1. NCBI lineage: Eukaryota > Viridiplantae > Streptophyta > Magnoliopsida > Solanales > Solanaceae > Solanum > Solanum habrochaites. Next base: position 47,203,136 of record JAKWJA010002489.1, on the reverse strand, counting down.
TTCATTCATTACGCATAACGAACAACACAATTACACAATTTATATATCATCCTCTTCATCTAATTCAAGTAAACACCAACAATTATACATATTATACACCTAACAACCTTAAGTAATTATAATTCATCATTATTGATTCGTAATTTTCATTGTTTCAAAGGGGGCCCATGCATACAGAAAAAAATAGATTTGGGAAATTTTGATCACATCATTGGAGGGTTCCTCTTGTGAAAGGAATCCCAGAGTTAAAGAAATATACCTAGTGGGATTTAGCCATTAAATTGAAGTTTAATCCTTTGAGACCTCAATCCTCTTCTTGGAGCTCTAAATTTCTCTCAATGGAAGTTTTGGGATAGAGAGAAACTACAACAAGAAGGAGAGTTCTCCAATAGTTTTTTGACTTTTATAAGTGTTTTGTGTTTTTTGATTGGGGAGTGGTGTGAAAGGAACCAAAATGCTATAGAGTTAACCTCCAAAATACCCAAAACCCCTCTGCCCGTTGGACATTAAATAAAAGTCCAACTTGACTTTAATTAAATCCAAAGATTATGGCAGAATTGAAGGTTGTATGGCCGCTAGTAGATTCCGAATTCAATTTTCAAAAATGCTTTTGCGAGAAAAAGACCTTGTGTATCTCCTGACCGCAGACTGTCATTTTCATAAAAATTGGCACCATGGGGTGCATATCGCCACCGCAAAATTCTGCCCCAGTGGATTTCTTCTTTATTTTCATCTCTAAACCCTCCAAACTTTCACAACTTTTTCTTCAAACACTAAGGACTGTAATTACCCCTTTTTACATCATAATTCATTAGGGAGGCATTAACTTAGGTCATAGAATTTCCAGGGTATTTCAGCTATGCAAATATGTGACATGGACACAACAAGAGTGACTATCAATGAGGAACAAGTTGAAGAGGGGCAGGTTAGGAATAGAGAATAGTCCAAGAATAAGTGGGCTATAATATATGTCCGCGCAACAGTGAGTGAACCTGAACATAGGAACCAATGTGTGTACGATACTCATGATATTCAGAAAATTCGATTTAGAAATGCGTATTTACATGATGTTAAAGAACAAGGGGGTATTTAGACTCCTGCATGTTCCAAGTCTGGTAGGAGTAACTCACGGGTGTGTCCTGATAGCTTCAAGTGTGGCTAAATTTGTCTTTTTAAGTGAATATCCTAAGAACATGCAATGAAATGATGATGATGGCAATAAACCCTAGTATTCTTCAATTTCTTCACAAGATCTAGTTACATTTGGAAAAGCTACTTCAGCGAAGACAGAGAAGGAAACCATCGTTATTCTATCACTAGTAACTGAGAGTAAAAATATTCACAAGATGTTATTACTTGTATGATCCAAGTCTTCAGTTTTGACATTTTTATCGAGAAACATCTTCATCCCTTTAGTGTTTTTACACCTATTGAGAATTATATTCTAGCATAGAGAGTATAATGATTGTACCATTTTTCGTCAATTACAAGAGTACCATGGATGACTTAACATAGTTAGATATGGTAGTGTTTGATGTCATTATAGGTATGGACTTGCTTCATGCCTATTATGCATCAATAGATTTCAGCACTTGAGTAATCACAGTCTTGTTTTCTAGTGAATCAGTTATATAGTGGAGAAGCAGTTCAACAATGCCTATGGGTAATTCCATTTCGTACATAAATGTAAGAAAATTAGTTCCCAAGGGATGTGTCTATATCTTAGTCCGAGTTAATGACTTAAGTGTTGAAATACATCATATTCAGTCAGTTTTATGTAAAGGTCCAAGGGGCTACCCTAGAAGTACATGCGGTTCCGACATCTCTAAGGCTTATACAATCCCTACAATCATTCACCGAATATATGAAAAATACTGACGAAATTAAAACTTTCACACCAATAGTTAAAACTCTATATTGAATATAAGAAAGAAATGTTCTCATAAGACATCTTAGACACATATTTAAAATGCCATAGGGTCACCCACCCTATGACATTGAAAGAAACTATAGTTTTTTGTCTAGGACAACGACACTGAAAAAGAAAATAAAACAAAAACCATCTCCCAAACATATGAGGACATACCAACTCTTGATAGAATGTTATTCCTAAGCTTCAACATTCTACGAGATCCTCACTGCCACCTTACACACTTGTAAGAAATAGAGAAACATATGTAATTAGCATATTGAATTTATTAATTATAGTCAACATGCAAAAAAACAAGATAAAATTAGACATGTACTTTAGGATATGTTTTTCATGCTCTTTTGCTACATACCTCATAACAGTATGAGAACATATCAAGACAATATTCATATTAAGACATATTCAAGTATCCATAATATATAGCATTTATCAGTAATGGACAAATTAAGCATTTAGACTCCCTCCCAAGGTTCTCTAAGACTCACCTAAACTAACACACGAAGGAGGACCCCTTATACACCCTCTTCGACCTACTGAAGTAATCCTCAAATCATTTTACGTAAGAACCTAAGTATTCACCTACATTTACTTAGTCAATTATGTACTAATCAATTTAAGAGACAACTTACACATTATAGAGGAACTTAACATAAATGGTCATGGAAACCTAGGGAACTGAGCCAAAACAATATTCAATGACGATCCGACCAGGTGTAGATAGTGTCCATTTAAATAACCCACGTTAGAACCTTCAAAAAAAACTAGAATGTACATTAATGTAATGAGTAGGCATTAACCGACACAGACCATACTAGATAGTATGGCATCCGGGTCTTAAGGACCCAACACGTCGAAGGTGGTTGTACTTGACAAAGGTTTAGAACTAAGACTCGTCCCATGTTGGCCACCTGGTAAGGATTCAAGGGCTCCTGTGTACTTGCGGTCTCATATTCAAGTAGAGATACTTCCACACGGCTATCCACTCAGTTCTTTTGGGCTTGTTTCTTTCTCATAGAGTAATTCATTCCTCGGGTGGTCTTAGACAAGGGTACATCACTTAGTATACCAAACTCTAATACTTTTCCAAGGATAACTCTGATGACTTGGTAGAAGATGGTGTTATTATTTTGCCATCACCAACCTATCCCTAAGTCCTCATTTCCACTCACAAAACGGCCCCATTATGTCATTCAGTTTCAACGCTTCTTTTTGTTTAACCTCCATAATTCCACTCAACAAGGCACAATATGGTATTTTCCTTAAACGCTTCTAGTACCTTTCACATCATTCCACTCAGAAGGGAACCATTAGGGTCTTTCACTTCAAGGCTTATATTAACCTTCTTTTAATATTCATGGTTGACATTCTTAACCTTATTTTCATATCAAGGTTCTACATTAGTCTTTCTAAAGGCCACATACTATACGTTACCGATCGTAGAATTTGATTCTTTCATTCACTCACATTTAAAAGGTTGTCTAAAGCCTAAACAAAGTAGGTGATCGGAATTCGAATAATATTCAACATAAGGAGAAAACACCTAAGTCTTAAAAAATCCATGATTCCACAATCGATAAGATTTCATGTATGAGAAAAGGTATCTAAGTCCACCAATCAAGACCACAAACCATAATCGTACTATTTTTTAGAGGATGATACTTCACTCACACTGCACATACACAAGCTTAGAAAATGAGGATCCTACACTTCATATAATAATGCGCCAAGCCAAGTTAATAACAATGTTAAAAAAATTAAACATGTCACCATAAGGGGACCCATACTAATAAGACACTTAAAATATAAATTATAAGCTAAAACATCACCATATAAAATATTCTAACAACATTAAATATTGACATGAATTTATAAGGCCAGCTATGAACAAACAATTCATGATAATCAATACATTTTGTTTGGGAATAGTCCAGAAAAAATCCACACATGAATTGAATAAGATTAGGCCCAATGATCACGTAGACCCTAAAACCAACTAAGGAACTAGGCAGTGTAAATATTTAATTGAATTTGTTGTAAAAATAATTAATAATGGTGTTGTGAGGCCAATGTAGACGTTTTGGGATTTTTGGAGGTAAAATTTCATATAGTAAGTTATGGAATTCCTTCACATTTTGGGTGTCTCTTCCCAAAAAGGGATCCGTCAAATGATTAAATAAAGAAAATTCAAGTTGTTTTCATTCCATACGAAATTAATCTTCTGGAATTGCTTTATTTAGGATTTCTTTTTGTTATTATGAGTATATAAAAATTTACTATGGTGGACATCATAAGAATCGGCTGACGGATGTAGTTATGCTTTGATAGTGGAGGCCTGTCGGTACGTATGTTGTAAGGTGGTGAATGGTATGATCTGATGAGACAGGTCCTCTTATATATATATGAGTGGGGTGGCTGATTGATGAAATCCATATTGTCTTAGTTTCAGTTGGTTTTATACTGAGCAGGTTTGTATGTGGGTGTCCAAAACGGTGCATTAGTCAGGCCCATGGGTTGGATCGTGACAAAGGTGGTATATCAGAGCGTTCTTCCTCGGAAGTGTTACAGACAGTGTCTAGTTAGAGTCTGGTTATCGGTGTGTTTGTGCCCAACCACATCTTAAACAGGAAGCTACAGGACAGTTAGGATGTCATACTTTCTTTTACTTCTAGAACGATGCGATTAGAGCTAATTAACAGGTATCCCTGTCTAACAAATCCGTGTGTTTTCAGCTATGCCTCCAAGGAAAGCGACAGCCACCAGAAGGTCAAAATCGAGGTCAAGCCAGAAAGTACTAGTCAGACCCAGGAGTTAAGGGCCTTGCGGTGCCAGTCTAGCCTGGTATTATGCTCAAGGCGGAGAGCTATGCTCCACCCACTCGCCGCCAGAGAAGATATTTTAGCACACAACTCCAGTTCGGGGAAACACCACCAGCCCTCGAGGCCCCAGCACCAACCTTCCATCTCCTCCAATCAGGGGGGCGGAGGATAGGGACTTGAGAGATTGCGTTTCAGTTGCCTGGACGAGATAGTGTTAGGTCAGGCTCGTCAGGCATGGACGAGGAGTTGATCATGCGGACAGATAGATAGCTTAAGGTATCGTGACTTCATAAGTTTGTATGTAATCCTCCAGAGTTCTTGGGTCAAGGCCCCAGGATGATCGCAAAGATTTTCGTCAGATGCAGCGTTACATGAGGATAATCAAGGCTCAGAGATCGAGTCTGTGAGTTGGCTACGTATCATGCGGGATGTAGCTATTAATGGGTATGAGTCTTGGGAGTTATCTAGGGTGAGAGGTGCTCCCCAGTGGTATGGATGAATTTGTGGAGGCTTCCAGGGCAACGTCCTGCTCCCAGAGATGAAGCGAGCTAGAGTCGATAGAATCTTGCGTTTGAAGCAAAATGGCAGGACGTTCGAGGAGTATTAGACTCGAGTTGATTAATGGCATAGCAGAGCCTAATATTTGGCTGATATGGCGGACAGGGTAATTCTTTATGTTGATGGTATTGGATCGTTATTTGATTGAATTGACGGTTGTATAGTCATGACTCTTCAGCCAGGTATGACATTGCTCCGGGTGCAGGCAATATGCCAAATGGGGGTAGAGGATTCGGCACCGGGGACGTCAGACAGATAAGATTATAATAGAGCCAGCATATGAGGGCTCTAGATCTGCAGGTGTTTATCCTGACGAGTTTCGAAGGTGGCAGTCTCAGCAGGATGTTAGGTTTTCTTCCCAGCAGCACAGAGGCAACCCCCACGTTTCCTGGGTAGGGGTTGACGTATGGGATAATTCGGAATCTTGTCAGAGCTCTAGGGCGTCAGGGTCACAGATAAGCAGGGTTTGGAGCCAGTCGAGGCCACCGTTGCCTCGATGTTCTCGATGTGGTAGGGTCCCATCCGGGAATGGTGAAATGTCGTTGGGATACAAGTGCAGGTGTTCTTGCAGGCCGTCAGGGCCATACTATGAGGGGAGTGTCACCTTAGAGTAGTGCAGGTGGTATGGCACAACCTACTGGTCTGTTTGCTGCGTTTACATGTTTTTATGGGCTTATGCCGCCCTACGGGGAGGGTATTCAGGCGCCAGCAGCCGTGGTAAGAGGATGTGGTGGAGCTTCAGTTCTAGCGGTCCCTCGAATTGTATATATGCTTTGACTAATAGGCAGGATCAGGAGGCGTCACCCTATTGTGATCACATGTATATTATCAGATCTTCTACCGAAAGGTGTAGCATGATAGACACAAGGGTTCCACCTTATTCATTTAGATTCTCCCTTTGTTGCTACTAGTACGGAATAGAGTCTGAGTGATAGGTAACCATTTGACGGTAGATACACCTGTAGGAGATTTGGGAATCGCTACGCGAGATATAAGATTGTTCAGTGTATTATATAGTCGTCGTACCGTAGAAGATCTAATAGAGTTAAATATGATTGAGTTGTATTATCATGGGCAGGTTGGTTGGCTTCTTGTTATGCAATGTTGATTGCAAAGGAAAGATAGTTCGATTTCAATTTCCAGGGGAACCGATTATAGAGTGGAAAGGGGAGTACAGTACGCGAAAGTAAAGTTTAGTTCAGACCTTAAGGCCGGTAAGATGGTTAGAAAAGGCTATTTACCCATATGATTTGGTTGCATGACATCAAAGGCTGAGGCGGCACCCTCTTCAATCAAGTCCATGTAGTTAATGGCCGGAAAAAAAAATTTCCCGATGTATTATGCGAGGGGAACTTCCGGCCTCTACAGAACGAGAGATAGCGTTTACTATAGATGTACTGCCAGATACCCAGCATCCTATATCTATACCTCCTTATAGAATGACAACATGATGAGTGAAAGAAAGTGAAAGAGCATTGAGGGTATGTTTATAGAAAAGGGCTTCCATGGCTAGTACGTCAACTGGGAAGCACTGGTACTGTTGTGAGGAAAAACGAGGATCGCTGCGGGGATGTGTATTGATTATAGGCTAGATGAACAAAAAGTAACAATATAAAGAACAAGTATCCCCTCCCAAGGATTGACGATCATTTTACTATTGCAGGGTGACAAGGTTTTTCACAGGATAGACTTGCGGTCAGTTTATTATCAGGTGCGGCGTTAGTTCTAAAGGACGGTAGTTAGAGAGATTCCAAAAAATGGAATTTCGGACCCGGTATGGATAAGGGATATTGAGTTAGGTGTTGTCTTTTGGGCGATAATTCCAGCGGTGTTTGTTTATGATTGTAATGAATCGCGTATTAAACCATTCATTTGATATGGTTGTTATGTATTTGTAGAAGCGATTCTGGTCTAATTCACGTCAGAAGAGGAGCATGCAGCCAATTTACGGAACGTACTTAGGGGTGCTTCAGCACCAGAAGTTGTATGCTAAATGTTCTAAGTGCGCGTTCTGGTTGACTCAGTGGCACATTTTGGGGAATATAGGGAAGTAATGGTAGAGTACTCGGTAGATTACGAAAGACATTGAGGCGGGTTAAGACATGCCCAGACCTACGGACACCTACGGAGGTACGCAGCTTTCTGGGGTTAGCAGGTATTACAGGAGATTCGTAGAAAAGAGTTTGCTCAATTTCAGCGCCTTGACAAAGGTATAACTCAAAATGGCAGCCCAAGTTCAGGGACTGATGCTTGTGAGCGAAGCTTCCAGCTACTGAAAGACACTTGACTAAGCTCCTGTCCCAACTTCCGGAGGACCAGACGGCTATGGTAGTATTGATGATTATGCTTCGGGTGTTGGGCTGGATGTGCATTTGATGCAGGCATGGCAAAGTTTGCCTTGCCTCACGAAAGATTAGGAAGCATGAAAAAGAACTTATCTACTCACGATCTGGAATTAACGGTGTGGTCTGCCTGAAGATATGGACACAGTATAGTATATGGTCCATGTGGGACATCTATACAGATCATAAGAGTCTCCAATATATCTTTAAACAGAAGGAGTTGAACTTACGACAGAGGCGGTGGTTAGAATGCTAAGGATTATGATGTGATATTTTATACATCCAGGGCGAAAGGAAGGTGTAGCAAATGCTCTTAGCCATAAGCCATGGGTAGCTGACAGATGTACAACAGAAAAGGGAGGGATATGTTCGGGAGATTCAGAGGCTATCCAGCCTTGGGTTTTTTTTTTTTTGGGGGGGGGGGGGGGGGGGGGGGGGGGGGGGGGGGGCGGGGGGGGGGGGGGGGTTTGGGGGGGAGTCCGTCTGGCTATTAGGAAGATAGTGGAAGTTTCTATTCGAGAGTTGCTGAGTCCTCAATCAAGATGAGGAAAAGAGACACCATAGAAGGAACCTATTAGGCATAGTATAGAGATGCAGCTCTTAAAAAGGAAAGACCCCATTTAAGGTACACCTTGAAGGAGTGTTAGATATGAGAGGGCAGATTGTGTGTAGCGATATTGTGGCTACGACGGCAGTTATGGGAGAGGCGGCACAACTCTGCTCGTTATTCTATTCACCCAGGGTCACAACGCAAATGATCATGACATCAAGATGCTTATATGGTGGGATGGCGATGAAAAGGAAATAGCAGGAGTGTTGCTCCAGTGCCCGAATTGTCACAAGTCAAGATCGAACATCAAAAAAGGGCTAGGGATTATTATAGGAGATAGCGGATCCGACTTGGAATGGAGATGATTAATGTTGTACTTCATTACAGGATTACCTCGCACTCAACGAGAAGTATGACTCTATATGGGTTATTTGTAGATAGGCTGAGAAATCGCGGACAATTTCTTCCGTCAGGGACTACTTATTCGGCTTGTGACGATTATGCGAGTTATATGTCAGGGAGGATAGTGAGACCTTCAGGGTTCCCACGTCCATTATATCAGACGAGGAGGGCTTTTTTCAATTTAAGCCAAATTTTGGAGAGATTCATTTCAGAAAGGATGGGAACAACAGGTGCACCTAGCCACACCATTTCACCCTCAGACTGATGGGGCATGCTGAGCGTAACTATTAGACATTAAAAGATCGTTGCGGGACCTGTATTATGACTTCAAAGGGAGCTGGGATTACCACTGACTGCTCATTGAGTTTGCCTATAATAATAGCTACACATTCTAGTATCCAGAATGGACCGTACGAGGGCCTTATATGGGAGGAAGTGCAGAAACTAATTGGTTGGTTTGATGTTGGCGGAGACTAAGCAATAGGCCAGGATGTGATTCAGCAAGGTGTTGACAAGGTGAAGCTTATTTCAAGAAAGCTTATTAGCAGCCCAGAGTCGACAGAAGGCATAGGAAGATAATCGGCGTCGAGATTTGGAGTTTCAGATTGCGTGACTGGGTATTCTTGACGTATTAACCCATGAGGGGTGTGATGAGATTCGGCCAGGAAGGGGAATCTCAGTCGAGATGAATTGGGCCAGACGATTGTTCGTTTAGGATAGGCAAGGTTTCCTAGGAGTTGGATCTACATCGATTGGAGCGGTACATCCAGTCTTCCATGTATCGATGACTAAGTTAAAATGTATTTGGTGATCCTTCTAGAAGTCTTCCCGTGATGAGTTCAGGTAGGGAACAGAGGATTTTTCAGATGAGGAGAAGAAAACCCGTTTAGCTATTACTTGATCGCCAGGTTTTAGGAAGGTACGTACTAAGGATGTGGCTTCCGTCAAAGGGTTGTGGCAAAATAATAATAGGGAGAGATGACTTGGGAAGTGGAAGGACGGAATGAGAAAGAATAAGTATCCTACTTGTTCCGTACCTGAGGGTAATTCAATTCATAGCTTGACTAGATTGATGATAAACGAGATATATGTAGGAGTTGTGGACTATGTGAAGAATGAAGCACTATGTAATTACGGAATGCAGGGTGATAGGATTAACTGTAAGCGAGACCTCGCTGAATTGGAGGAATTTGTTTTTGTAAGACGCTAAATGAACATTCGAGGACGCAAGTTCCTAAGGGGGGGAAGGATGTTATGCCTCGTATTTTTTTATACGTAGAGTGCGCGTCATGTGATCTTGAGTAGACTAAGTCCGGGGAATGAGATTTTATTTTAAGGTCCCAAGTGATTAAGGAAATATTAGGCAAGGATGGAATTCCAAGGCGATTTAAGTATGATTGGGCTAATGTAAGTGACATTAACTTGAAGTGAGGATTAATTAGTGGCTGATTAGGATTAATTTAACTTACAGTGGCGCCCCACAACTCAAGTCAAAAATTGAAAAGGGATCAGATTGGAGCTGGATTAGTGGGAAACGTGTAGGGGGGGGGGCTGCCCTCACTTATTATTATAAATGAGGTGGGGAAATCCACTCAATACTAAATATAAAGTGCGAAAATGCATTACTTCATATCATTTCTCCACCCACTTGCTTAGGGCAGCATGGAAACAGAGGAAACCAAAACCCTGCAAACTCTTGGCCATGCAGCTTGCAATTATTTGGTTCGTATCTCCTTGGTCTGTGTAATTATGATAATACCTGTCAAGTATTCATTAACACTTAAGAAGGGGGCGTGAACCGATAGCTTAGGATTGTTTGTTTTTTTTAGTTATTGAAGTGTGTTAAGTATGAACGGGGAAACAATAATCGGATTATTGTGGTGTCGTGTGGTGCTTGGGCTGTTTTGATTAAGAAGCCAACTGCGGGGAAAATTCTGTTTTGGGGGTTATGTATATGTGAAATCTGATTATTGGAGGATATACTCAAAGGATGAATATGGATTACGGTAGATGCGGTTGCGAATTATAAACGAGTTATCGACTCGGTGGTCGTTGTGCTTCGCTGTATGGTTGACCGAGACGGAACTCTTTGGTATGTGACTGTAGATAAATTTTGGGTTGTATGTCGGTTGCGGACGAAGTAAGCGAAAATAGGGGAGGGATGTGTGCCGGATTTTTGTTAGATAGTAGCTAGCTACAAGGATAGTCAAGCGCGACGTTATTTCTATTGTGGCTACGATGTTGATTGTTATAGATTAATATCTTGAGCAAAGTAAATAGTGGACGTGCAGCTCAATATAACGGTAGTGTAACGATTTTGTCACTCTTCTTGTTTGGCATTACTTTTAAAAATAAAGAATAAAGGACAGTTTGATAGGTGTACCTCTAGGAAGTCTAGGTGTGAATATATTTTTTTCCCAAAATTATTCCTCTATATGTCGGCTATGTCTGAAGGCTATGAATGATTTTCTAATATATATGGTAGTGCTTCTTCTTAAATCATTGTGAGTTTTACGTTTCCATAGAGTATTTATAAGGTTCAGAATCTTGACATACAGTTAATCTTGGTTAATAACTCCTTGCGGGGTCACGTGAATTGTTCTATTGAGTTGTAAGAAATCGATTTTTATTGCATTATGGTTTCTCATCATATCGCTCGTGCATAGAGCTCATTTATCATTCACCGAGTCCCGGGCCGACGGTAATGTTAGTGCGGCGTTTCTTGCATATGTCACCGAGTCCCTCACTCAGAGGGCGGGTATGTATAGTATCTAATGATTTGGTGGAGGACGGCATGATTATGATGATTGATGATGCGGGATGGACGGATGATTTATTATGCTGAGCAACCCCTACGAAGGGAAGCGAGGCACATTAATGTTAAAGATATGCATGATTACACTTACATTAAAAGGGTCCCATGTGTAGACGATATTTTGTTTCGGACTTGCCATATTGTATCCTGTCATCGTTCATTATGTTTCATACCCAGTACATTGTCCGTACCTGACCCACCTTTCTCGGGGTGGGGGGGGCTGCGTTTCATGCCCGCAGTGTAGACGCACAGTTCGGTGATACTCCGCCTAGGATATCTACTCTGCTGATTGGGACGAGGCACCACTGTTCGGGAGCCCAGCGTTTTGGTACAAACTTTTTTTGTGTAGTCTTTTGCGCGTTTCTCAGGGTATGGCGGGCCCTGGCCCGTCGAGTTTCACTACTGTACCTCTTAGGAGGTTGTGGACATTTCTGTGGGTTGTTGTATATATATGTTGTTGTAAGGTCTGGAAATGGTTGTTGTATGTCCGCTTGTATAGGGGCAGCCTTGTCGGCTGCGTACATCGTTGGTATTGTGTAGTGGCAGCTTGTCGGCTACGTATGTTTTATGCTTTGGATAGTGGCGGCCTTGTCGGCTCGGAGTATGTTGTTACGGTGAATGGTTATTTTAACTCTTATGAGACAGGTCGTCTTTTATATAATATATATGACGTGGGCGTTTGATTGATTTGATTGAATTCCATATTGTCTTAGTTTCAGTGGTTTTTTTGGGTATACTTAGCATGTTTGTATGTGGGGTCCAAAACGGGCATAGTACGGCCCATGGGTTGGTCGTTGACAAGTTTGATATGCTAACCTCCTATTGAACCTTGTGTCGATTACAAGTTCCCATTGCGTAGGGCAATGATGGAACTCCTTTAGGATTAATGTTCATTCAAATTTCGTTTAGAGTGGAGACTGTTTACCGGTGAGGTATCCTATGGTTGGTAGTCTTAAGATCACTTAGGTATGTATTGAATGGGGGTATGGGCGTCGTTCTGTCGGGAAACTTAGTGGTCTTTAGGCTAACTGGTTACGAAAACTTCAAAGAATGTGTTTACAGTGTTTTTGGTATGAATGAGTTCACTATAACATTTAAAGTGATACACTATAATGTTTTTGGAACTTACTGTTAAGTGATTCTTTGTGCTAAAATTATGGAAATCTTTCAGTTTGTGCTAAATGATAATCTATATACTATTTCAATTCTATATTTGTGAATGTTTTAATTATTTGGCTTGAAAATTTTATTATACTAAAATGTCCCTTTTCGCATGTTTTTTCCTATGTCATACTTAGTACATTCTTTTTACTAACCCCATATTTTTCAATACTCTGTAAATATAAGTTTGAGGCAAGAGGAAGTTTAGCAGCCAAAGCTTCGGAAATTTACTATTCAGACTCGGATGTACTCATATATTCGAGGACATAGTCTAGGTTCTACTCTCTCTTATTAAGATAGATTATTTGTTTCCTTGCATGTGTAAGGGATTGTTTACCTTAAGATAAGAAAGTTGTGTTATTTAAGATGGCTTGTGAAGAGACGAGCTACTCTGTATATATTTCGGAAAGAAATCTATTATTGTTAGATATGTATTCTATGAACTTCTACTCCGCCCGTTTTGTAGTCTTCTGTGCATAAATGATAGCTATAGGCTAGTAAAAACCCCAAGGGTTGACAAATGGTTCCGACCTAAGGGTTACATTATCTTTTAGGGGATACTTTCGGGTTGTGACAGATCAATTCACCCACTTTAGAGTCAAAATTAGAATTTAATGTAATACATAGGTTCATCGAGATTTTTTTATCTTAAAACATTCAATTATCAATGATCAATGCATAAAACATCAATTTAAACCTCTTCATGCAATAACCCATCCTTATAATTCATAATAGGGTTTCAAGGTTTTTGAAGATCTTTGAAAAGACTTTGGAATTGACTCCTTGAATGAGAGAAAACTAAAGGATTAAATTACCAGACCTTAATTGAGGAAATATACAAAATTGAATAAGGAACCAATGAAGAACTTCAAATCCTAACTTCAAATTCATTTCAAGCTTCCACTGAGGTTTTGGAGAGAACTGTTTCTGATCTTGGGTTGTTATTTTGAATAAGAAGTCTATGTCTAGGTTTTAGAGATTTATTTCACTTAAAATACCATAATTATCCCAAATTAATTGTTTAGGACTTAATTAGGACAATAGGTTAATTTCCCAAATTACCCTTACTTTAGCCGAGACCTCTAGGAAAAATGCATGCCCAAACGATGGTTGCATATCAACTGTCCGTCATTTGTTCACGGTGCATCCTGATGAGGCGTAGTTTTGATAAGAGGTTTAACTTTTTGGGGCTTATCTACCACAAATATTTTGGAGCCACACCCCCAAACGACGTGGTTTCGTTTGAACCACCGACTGTTGTTTGTGGTTGTAGGTTGGACAACTTTTAGCACTTTCTTGCAAAGGTTCGGGTCAACCACCCCTAAGGTGGTTCTTGGGGAGTAATAAACGAAAGTTTTTACCCTAAACATAATCATATAGGTGTTACAGTCCCCTCCTATCATTTTTGACACCAACCAACACATAAAACATGCAAAGGCATACTAGCACACACATAGGCTAGTTTCCAAACGTCTTGATCGTTCTTTGATGTTTGACTTCAAACCTATTCTAACTAAATTCTAAAGCTAATATTCATAATTTTTACACTTTATTACATCATAAAACACACGATAGGATCTAACGTAACCTAATTCATTTTGAGTGTTTTTACAATCTCCCCAACTTGGTTAAAATTCATCCTCGCATGACATTAAAACACGTGAAACCTTTTAAAGAGGTAAAGACTCGAGAATTGAAGATCATGACAATACCAAAAAACACAGAATAAACATAGGTAGGAGAAACATCACTCCATATAATCATGAGACTCAAAACACAACAAGAAAGTAGGAAACTTCACCCAAACTAATTACTATAAGACCACTATTTTTTCAACTAGAGCAAACTTTCTTCTCCATATATCATCATGCTTATCTACAACATCTTCTTGAACATTATGTCTATTTCTCGTAAAACACAATTATGCAATACTTTCAAAAAGTTCAGTGTTTCGCATCCTTATAAGTTCACACATGCAACATTAAGAAAATTCAATTAGGGAATTGAATACATAAGAGACAAAACAATTAAGTGTCATTTTACCATATAAACATAATCGCATGAAAAATATTCACAATGCAAGGAGATCAATGAAATTCATTTTCATTTAGACTCCTAAACACATGCAACATGCTTTTATAAAGTTCGAACTCCCAAGCTTGAATAAAATAGAAGAGAAGAGACAAAAATCCACAACCCAACTATTTACCATACTCCCCCACTTAAAAGGAACACATAAAAACTCAAAAGAGAACACTATAACTTACTAGTACCTTCAAACGGATTTGATTCCTTCTTTGCATGGAGGCGATAGAAGTGATTCTTCTTTTGTTCACCACCATTCGGGCCATTTGGACAAGGTTTCTTTGCGTCTTCCTCTAGCCAAAATAGTAGGAAAATCTTTCACCTTGTGATCATTCTTTCCAAAAGCAAAGAACCCACTAGTACCGGCCTAACACTTCAAAAAATATTTCTTCCCACACTTTGAGAAGGTAGGTTTATCAAGTTGAGAACTACCACCTCTCACTAAGTTGACCTTAGGAGCACTAGGAACATCTTGAATTTGATTCCTCCTCTTAAACCTTGGTTGAACTTTCTTATCGGTTCTTCCCCTATTAACATCTCTACCTTTCCTTCCAAGTTTAGTTGTCCAATATCTATTATGCCATATAAAATTACACCAATAGAGTTGAAAGATATAAAAGATTAGTTGAAAGACCTTTTAGAGAAAGGATATATTTTGACGAGTGTCTCACCTTTGCGCACTCCAGTCTTATTTTTGAGAAAGAAGGATGGTTCCCTTAGGATTTGCATGGATTGTTGTTAGTTGAACAAGGTTACCATAAAGAATAAATATCCTTTTCCTTGAATTGATGATCTTTTCGACCAGTTTATGAGTGCTTATTCTATTTTAGAGATTGAGCTTAGATCAGGCTATAACCAACTGAGTGTAAGGGAATGTGATATTTCGAAGACATTTTTCAGAACAAGATATGGGCCTTTTGAGGTTTTTGTCATATTTTTGGGTTTAACGATGCGCCTACATTACTCATGGATTTTATAAATAGAGTCTTCAAACCTTATTTTAGATATGTTTGTTATTGTCTTCATTCATGATATACTAATCTATTTAAGGATTGAAGAAGATCATGCTAGTCACCTCAGGATAGTCCTTAAGACTTTGAAAGACAAGATGGTTGTATGCCAAGCTATATAAATGTGAGTTTTTGCATGAGTCTATCTCTTTCTTGGGTCACATAGTTTTTGGTGAGGGTATTAATGTTCACAGCTAGAAAATTGAGGCAATGGTAGAATTGGCCTAGAACCACATCTCCTACTTGTATAAGGTGTTTTTTGGGTTTGGCTAGCTATCATAGAAGATTTGTAGAATGTTTCTCGTTCAATTCGTCGTAATAGGAAAAGTTTACTTAAAACAATTAAGTTTCAATAGTCTGGAGCTTATAATTAAATCTTTCAGGAATTGAGAAGAGGTTGACTATTGCACCAGTCTTTACTTTACTCGAAGGTACTCAAGGCTTTGTAGTGTATTATGATGCATCTTGAGAGTGTTTGGGTTATGTTCTCATGCAAAATGTCAAAGTTATTGATTATGCCTCTAGACACTTGAACGTTCATGAGAACAATTATCCAACGCATGACTTTGATTTTGTTGTTGTGGTATTTTCCTTGAAAATATGACATCACTATTTGTATGGTGTTCATGTTGATGTATTCACTTATCACAATATCCTACAATATGTGTTCACCCAAAAAGAGCTTACTATTAGATAATGGAGGTGGTTAGAACTTCTTAAGGATTATTACATGAGTAGTCTTTAACACCCAGGTAAGAATAATTTTGTTGCTAATATCTTTAGCAAGTTATCTATAGGTAGTACTGCCCATCTTGAGATAGTGAAGAAAGAACTAGCAAAAGATGTGCATAAACTTGCACGCTTAGGAGTCTGTCGAATGGATTTCACAAAATAAGGAATAGGGGTTACGAATGGGGATGAATCGTCATTAGTATAAGAAGTGAAAGCAAAGCAAGACAAAAATCCCACTTTTGTTGAACTGAAGGAAAATGTTCAAATGCAAAGCGTATTAGCTTTTGAACAGGGTGAAGATTTTAAATTGAGATATCAAGGTAGATTGTATGTACCTATTGTGTGTGGAATATAAGAGAGAATCAACGAGGAAGGTCATACCTCAAGATATTCCATTCATCTGGGTTACACAAAGATGTACTGCAATTTGAGATATATATATATTGATTTAATGGTATGAAGAAGGGTATTTCAATAGCTTGAGTATCAATAAACATATCTTTCATTTATTTTTTTCTTTCCTTGTTTGATCTTTATCATTTGGTATCAATAGAACTAGGTTTAGATTTGTTCATACAAGTCTAGTCCTTGGTTGGAGAAACAATAACAAAATTTCAGAAATTTGTCCAAAAAATCTTATTTTTATTGATTTGTTGTTTTTGTCACTAGATCCTTGTTATCTAGTGTTTTTGAGTATTGGTTTCAAATATGTTACAATTTAGAGTAGTAGAAGTGAAGTTACCATTGAAGGCTTTCAAACAATTCAATCATTTTGAATTTCAAAAGTGGGTCTTTTGATAGATGATAAATTGGAGGTTAATAATTGTGGGCTTTGATCTCTAAGTTTTGAAGGAAAGAAATCATAACTTTTTAGCCAATTAACCTAGTTTTACTTGAATGTATTGGGTTTGTGTTTATGGTGGGTTTTTGTAAACGGTGTTCTGAAGAATAAGAAGAAGAAATACATTTGCTCCACTTTTCAAGTCACAGATTGTCAATGTATTGTTGGGTCGCATAGTGAATTTACAAAATTGAAATCGTAAATCAAAAGTTGAAATCTAAAAAGTAAACCACTTATTTTCGCACGTGACTGCCATCAGCAACCAAATCAAACGCAATCTACCATGCCAGCGCCACACGACATTGCATCAGCAGCCAGCGCATCAAAAATCTGCCAGCGATGCCGAGTTGAACCTGACGCGTGTGTGCGTTAGTTTAAGAGACCAAAAAACCTACATGTTTTTCTACCCCAAAAATATTCTAAGTACTGGATGTTTTTTGGACAGAAATGTTTCTAAGCGTCCAAACTTCGTGATTCTTTTTTTTAACCATTTTTTCTCTTCAATTCCTCCACTAATTAACAATTAGCTAAAATATTTAATTATTGGTTAACTAGTTTTAATCATCAAATCTTCAAATCAAAGTCTTAAAAGTGATAAACTTTTTTGAGGCTTAAAAGTTTTTTAACTATCCAAATTAACTTCTTCTTCAAAACTCATTCTTCTTATATTTCTCAACTATTTAGGAATTAATTATCATCTTTGATTACCTTTTAACTAGTTTTGATCATCAAATAATTTTTTTGATCCTTCAAATTAAGTAACAACTAGTAATTTATCTACTTTTGTTACTTGGTTTATTTTGAGTCTGAAGCTTTTGATACTTTTTTATCATACTTTTCACATCTTAATTCGTTGATAACCTTCTTGATTCAAGTTTTTTTACTTTTTTTTGGTGCTCCTTCTTTCAAGACTCACAAGAATCCATTCCATAACAAAGGATAGGTGATCTTGAGTCTATTGAATGGAGCTAGTTCACCATCAATTTTCAGATGGCGCCATAGAAGGTTAGTTGAGAGTTGCATATGAGCGACGCGAGGCTTTTGCTACTAACTTCGTTTGTTGATTTTTGTAGGTATCATGTCTAATACAAGCCCAATTGGAGAGATCTTGGAAAACATCATGGAGTTTCTCTCCAACATCTCTAAGCAAGTAGTAAAAATGAATCGAAGGATGTAAGGTATTGAGGAAAGGTTTGTACGGTTACGAAATGAGCATAGAAGGAATGAAATTCAACCTGAATATATGATATTAAGGAGGACATCGGTGCATTGCACCACCCTTAACCTGGAACAAGCTCATAATATATGTTATCCTCCACAAAGTCGTACCTGCAACTACAAACGCCCCACTTCCCAATGTCGCAACCCTCAAAACCACCTAAGACAACCTAGACCACATCCAAATCAACAACCCTATCACCTGGCACAACAGAATCTTCCTTTATGATCCAACCAATCCCTATACAAAACACCATTTAAAAATGTTTCAAATTCCTATTTTCATGAACCCTACACATCAGATCCATAAAATGCACTACAAATGCCCTTCTAAGACTACCAATAATAAAATCCTGTCCATGATGAAATGTCTAGGATTTCCAATAATGATGAGTTTGAGATATGGAGGGTAAAAAGATTTTGGGGAACAAAAAACACAATGGCCCAAAAACGTTTTCAAACCACACAAAAACCCCAAACACGGGGACAAAACCCCTGGGGGTCTTGTGGTTTTCACCAACCTAGAAACTGGGTTGAACTAAGGTAGTGAGTCAAGAATACAGGTCTAGAGGAGATAGGGATGTGAATAAAAATGAGATAAGGATAGATTAAGAAGATATGATGGGAAATAGAGAAAATAAGGATTAAGGATAGGAATGATCAATTAGGGCTTGACACTATCACGTCCACTTCTAAGGTTTAAATGAAGTCTGACGCTATGAGTTCTTGCATGAAAAATTTAATGCTGGAGGATCATTGTCACAAATAATATCTCAGAAACTTTGAAGCAAAGTATTCTCTCACACAATTTGAGGGGTACACATTAACTTGGTGGGAGTCCAAATGGATGGAAAGGGATAGCCATCATGATTATGAGTTACCTACTTGGCAAGAGTTGATTACACTCTATAGAGTTGAGATACTCGACTCCATACCACTACCAAGAGGTTTTCAATACGGTTTAATTGATGAGCCAAGGTACCTAAAGTGTTGAAGAATATTATCATGAGTTCTAAAACATGCGGATGAAGTCTAAATTCAAAAAGAGTATGGAATAGATAGTAGTACGGTTCGTGGAAAACTAGAGGTATGATATATTAAAGTACTTAAAGATTAATCACTAGGAGACTCTTGAAGCAACATCCCATGATGCCTCAAAGGTAGAAAAATATTTTAAAGAATAAAATTAATACAAAGGACTAAAGTTCTTTAACATCCATATGGCGCAAAAGTTGAGATAATTGGCAAACAACATCCGGGGAACAACCTAACTGTTGATGTCAAGCTAACCATGTTGAGCATGATTACAAATCCAAGGCAAGTGAGAAACTACAAAGGAGGGTAACCTATATTAAACCATACTTTCTTGGACCCTCTAAAATCATGCTATAAGATATGAGGGCGGGACATCCTGCATAGTGGTGAACAATAGGAGAACCAATTGTTGGCATTTGTTGATGTATGCTAGAGGAAAGCGTCAAGTAGGATATCAATTAGTCCAAAAATATTTAGAAAATTAACATCACTCCAACTCCTTTCGCCTCTTCCCTTCTCCAAACCGCACCCCTTCTCTTTCATCTTCTTTCTCTTTCCTTCTCTTCCCTCTTTTCCGTTTCTTATGTCGATTCCTCCGCCCGTTTTCATGGCAATTACTTTGCTTCTCCCTACACGGTCCCGTCTTTTCTTGCTGCTTTTCTCCTCATACCCTTCCTCCCACCTTTCCCTGCTTTGAGAAGAACTTTGGGATCCTCTTGCAAAATAATCACATTCCCAAAGGACGACCTCTATTTAATTCTAGGTGTCAACTCATATGAAGTGTTTTTCTTATCATTAACTAGCATAACCTTTCACCATGGTGAGTATTAGTTGGAGGGACATATACAAATAAATACGCAATAACCCCAATCCTTAAAAGCTACATGGCTCAATGAGAGTGGAGAGATGAAGGTACTCAAACAAGCAAGTATTCGATTTAGTGTGGGAAAGTACATTGAGGAATTGGTTTGTGATGTGATTCCTATGCTGGCATGTAACCTACTGTTGGGCAGACCTTCATAATTTTATATATATTTTGTGCACCAAGGTAGATTAAAAAAAGTATGTGATTTCACCTATTACTCTCTATGAAGTGAGTGAGGACTATCGGGCTAAGAAGGAGCTTCGGGAGAGAATAAAATTTGAGGAGGCAAAAGGTGAAGACGTAAGTGTAATGACCCTCGATATGAATTTATCAACTAGAGATTCAACATGTGTTTCATGAGTTAATAATATGTTAAAGTAATGTGTTTTATTATTAGAAGTCAGTTTATAGAGTTTGGAAGTCAAACGTCAGGAACAACCAAGACATTCAGAAACTAGCCTGTTGTGTACGCTAGAGTGTCTTTGTATGTCGCATATGTTTTTAGGTGTTTTTTTTATCAGTGGGGGTAACCCTATCACCTATCGGAGCACTTTTAGGGTAAACTTTACGAGTACGACTCCCCATGGACGGCCCTTGGGGTCTGTAAAGAGGATCCGACCTTGGGACAACAAGCATAGCAAGGCAGCCAGTTGTTATTATTAAACCAGTCCCGTGTCACGACTATGGTGCAACTTTGGCCAAACATTGGGTCCACTCCACAGACACAACGTGGACTCTACTGTCATAAATTTTTTTTTGAAAAATCTCTTGGGTAACAGCTCCGCATCATGAACGCTAATTTCCCGACAATAAATCTTAAAATTTAAGTTAAGTTTGACTTGACTAAAAAGGTCCAATTGATGTAGGGGTGTTTTGGGTATTTTTGGGGTGTATTATATATTGAATTTAGGTCATCATAAACCCATTACTCGAATAAAAAAACCCAGCCCTAATTGAGAATCCAAAAACATGAATTACTCTCCCTTCTCTCTAAGTTCAGTCTTAAAGTTAAATCCTCCATTGGTGAACTTCAAGCTCCAAGAAAGAAGACAAAATTTTCAAGTTTTCAACACTAATTTAGTGGTGTTTCTTCAGTCCATTCAAAGACTTTTCAAAATGGGTTTTGAACTCGTAAATTCTTCTACTTTGTAATCTAAGCTTGGTACTTTGCATGAAAATGTTTTAGTGAATTAAATATTATATTTTCAATGTTATTTGATGGTTTTAAGGTAAAAAAATCAATGAACACATGCCAATATATTTTTTCAACATTTTTGACTTATGGCGTGGTTTAATGTAATATAATTATCTAAATATTATGTTGTAATTTCTTAGTTGGATTATAGATCCCTCCTGCCTATTATGCTTATTTATGATAATTTTTTTGAAATATTTAGATTGGGTGGCAAAGGATTTAATGAAACGTAAGTTATTCTATCTTGTTTAGTTTTTATTGAATTGATCTTCAGTGGTATCGTCCATCTTTATTGGTTGTGTTTACTTGAAGTACACAAATATGTATAAATATGTATATTGTGAGTATCGCCTTTAAGGCATAGAATATGAAGTGAAGTGGTGATTATGATGTATATTCATGATATGTCTTAGGAAGTTTAAAATGTATATCTTGAAGATATTATGTATAAATGAAGTATATTTATATGTGAAGCATTATAATATGTGAATTAACATGAATGTGGGTATGAGCATGTTTAGAGGTCAATTTTATGAACAATGGTGATTATGTGAAAGGTGTGGTCACATGTAGTCACACACACACTTTCAATGAAGTTAATGAATGAAAGTGGGGGATTATAGGGTGGACATTCTTCATGAGTAGAGATGAAGTTTCTTTACAATTCCTTACTATTCCAAAAGAAATCTAGTAATGAATAGGGGTATTTTGAAGAGAATACTATTCGTGAGTTGTGAAAAAGTGTTTAAACGCAACCTCGCTATTTCCAAGAGCTTTTTAAGATAGGTTGGAGGTTGGATTATCTTCATGAGTTGAGAAGTGGTATTCAAAAGTAACCTTTATGGATAAGGTAGTCTTAGTTAGTTGAGATGGGGTGCTAAGTAGTTTTCCCTTAACCTATAGTCAATAAGTGTTTAAGACTTTGTGGGGGAGCTATAATATGCGCTTGAGATGAGTGCTCCTCGTTAGTTGAGAATGAGTTACTTAGAATAAATCTCCTTATCCATTAACTATGTGCCCGCATTGGTGTAGATATTGGAGAATCCATCTAAAGGCTAAGAGTATGAGGTCACCTTAGGCAAGTGGGGATCCATCTTCTGGTAGGGGTTTATAATAGGGTTTCCATGTCTAGCTCTCATTGTATATGTCGGTTAAAGCTAGCCCTCACGGATGAGTGTAAATGAACGAAGTCTTCTCGAGGGTGTACTATTTAGGGTAGGTGGTGTAATGAAACTCTATCTATCCATTACAAAAGTAGACATTTGGAGGGATTCTTTGTGTTTCCTTATATCAAAAATATATCAATGGGTCTTTATATTATGTTAATGAGGTAATGTGACTTTATGTCTAATGTTGAGGAAGCATGTTCATATTATGTCTTGCATGATGAATCATATGTTTATGATGATTGTGATGTGCCTAGTCTAAGGTAATTCTCAAGGTGAACTAAGGTGAGAGTAGTAGTATGGGATGCTACTTTCACATTGTTAAGTGTAACTTCGGGATTGTCTTTGAGTATGGTATTTATGTGAAGTTACTAAATGCATATTTGTTCGTCCATTGTCTTTAGTATTAAATGTTTACTTATTAAATGAAATGAACTAATCATGCTAATTTTTGGTAAACTTAAGGATTACTTAGGTATGTATTGAAGAGGTTGTATGGGCGATCTCTACATGTCCTACCCAGGTGAGTCTTATTATAACTTCGAATAGAAACAATAATATCATAAATGGGTTTACTGCAAGTATGACTTTACGTTAAGAAATATGGAAGTTTCACCTAATGTTCTAAATGATGATTTAGATGATGTTTTGTAACTTGATTCATAAGGTTTTACTGAAATAGGATGAAAGGTATATATGTCTTCTTTTGCATGATTTTGCATAATACTATACTTATTATAATGTTTGTACTTCTCAAGAACCACAAGTACCCCCTAAGAAAGTATCATCGTCACAAGCCATCTTAAAGACAAGACAAAAACATCATAGGGACACAAACCTTTACATTTGAAATGAATACATAATAAGAACTTATAACTCAAGATTAAGAAATAGCCCTCGTATCTAATGAGGATATCTCTTTGTGTTTTGGGAGATTCTTCCCAAGCTTTGACTTCTAAACTTCAACCTTTCTTCCAAACCTATACTTAGAATATAGAGAAGTATGGTTTAAGTACAAATAATGTACTAAGTATGACATATGCAGAAACATGCAAAAAGGGGCATTTTAGTAAAAACACATTTTCATGTAAATTAAGTAAAACATTCATGAATATAGAAGTAAAATAACATGAGAATCATCATTTAAAACTTAGAGACGAATTTCCATTATTTAACAAAAAGAAACATTTTACATTAATATCTTCAAATTTTACAGTAAACTCCTTTAACTTTACAGTGAACTATCCCTATTCAAAAATAGTGAACTTCCATGGCTAGCAAAGACGGAAGTGAACTCATTTCCGTAGCAGTTTCGCTAACTATATTATCCTAAGACCACAAGGTAAACATGAAGGAAGTACCTACACCTCCTTCAATCCACCCTCAAAGTAATCCCAAGACTACCTTTTAGGGCTTACTCCTCTCGTGAACAAGCCCCCACTCAATGACAAGACCTAAGCGAATACTACGCAACAACAAGACTACCTTTCGGACTTCCTAATTATGCAATGCGTATATGGCGTCCCATCTCTACCTACGCTAAATTCCACTCTTTTCTAAGACTTAGCACCATGACTTCCCTTCTCGGAAGTCTACTTAGTTCAATGGATAATAGACCCATAGCACCCTACCCTACGTGACGTTCTTTTGGACAAGGATCACTTCATTAATTTCATATAAGACTCACTGAGACTCCCGTTTTACAATGCCGACCTAGTGTAATGGATAAATAACGTCCCATTCCACTACCTACCCTATGTAGTACTCTTTTACAAGACTTAGCACTTTCATAACTTTTGTGGGGTTTAGATTAACCGACATAGACCATGAGGTCTAGACATGGAATCCTTATATTCACCCCTATCGGATGAGGGATGCTCACTGTGCTAGAGTAAGGTCATTGTCCTAGCTTTTATATGGTTCTCCGAATAGTTGCTCATTTGTGGGCGCATAATTAAGGGAGAACGAGATTTCTACTAAGTAACTCATTCTCTACTAACGAGGATTACTCATATAAAGAGATACATTGGAATACAACATCTCAACTCACAAAGTTACCACGCCGTTATTACCATCCCTCTCCATCTAAGCTAATTCTCCATGATCTCATCATTTTATATGTAGGTTACGGACTAACTGTGAACCACACATCTCAATTCAATAATGGTATCCCTCCTCGACCTAACCTTAGAAATCTCTTCGGATGGCATTGAGGTTTAATACTAATACTTGCATGTTATTCCGAGAGGTCCTCACCCTCAAATCCCTTTATTACTTAACTTAGCTTCCTTAATTTAGTAGGGTAATTGTCTGTTGTGAGTACATGTGAGCACACCTTGGATATAAGAATCATTTCATTAACATTCAACTTCTATACATGCTTAAACCTTCATTCATCACATTTCTAACTTGAACATGCTCAACATATACACTTAATTCATTTAAGCATAATCTAAGAAAAACATGCAATTCAAGCTTCATAATATACATTGCAAGAATAATCTTCATTATAACATCATTACACATATTAGGCCTTCAAATTCATACTAAAAATAAGTGTCAAATATAGTCAAATACATCAAGTAATCACCGCCACCAAGAAGGTGTACCATACCAGTCAACAGCAATATCTTATGATAAGTATACAATATAAGAAACTAACCATTTAACCAAGCTATCACCACATATATCAAATTCCTCAATATTTCATCAAAATAATTCCCTTAGGGCAGTATCTAGATCATAATAACAACATAAGGAAACCAAAGTTCATACCCTACACAAACATGTTCATTTAACCCACTCTTTAAGTTAAAAATGGAAATATGCATAACCATGAGTTCATTAGTGTTTTGAGATTAAACTCATTAATTAATATTATAATAAACATATTTGAATCATTAAAACACTTTTACATGAAGACCCAAAGCTTAGATTCAATGATAGGAAAAAGTAAAGTTTGGAAACATTTTTTGAAATCTTTTCAAAATGACTCCTTGAATGGAAGAGGGTTCAAGGATGACTACCATATCTAAAGTAGAAGAAAACCCACTAATTTTTCTGAAGAAACACGTCCAAACCTGCCCTCCTAGTTTTCCTTCAGTTTTAGCTCCAACGATGACATTGAGAGAGTTTGTCAGTAGAGAGAGACTTTGAATATTTTTGAATGAGGGGTCTTAGGAACATCCTCACATCAATTTTTATTAAAATTAAAACGTAAAATCGCTCAAACACATCAAGACACATGAACACTTTCTAAGATACACCGTCCGAACGTCATGGATGTTCTTGGACGTTCGACTTTCAAACCTAACCAAACTGCATACAATGACTAAGTACACTAATATAACTCATTTTATTGCAAAATCTACTGAACAAACAACCACGAATCTCTAGTTCACCTTGTGTTGTTTTATGGTGTTACATTCTCCACAACTTGGAATAAGATTCGTCCTCGAATGACACTAAAACTTTATGACCATCAAGGACTGCATTAGAAACACATGACATATTACATTCATGTTAAAACATTTACAATCAAATCACAAACTAACAAGGAGTACAAATTTCACACTCTCACACATTTTGCAACACAGTCAACTTCTGCATCAACTTCATTATTTAAAAGCTCACCCTTATCCTATTGTTTATGGATGAAATACCTTTACCAAGATTAAACACGCTCATACAAATAACTTTGACACACATTGAAACTTCAATAAAATACAATGTAATGTTTTTTCAAAATGCAAAAATATTACACTGAGCATCACTGTAACACTGTGAAACATGCTAAAATTTCAAAAATGCTTTCTTTGAGCAGTTCATCAAGGAGGCATGATAATATGAAGTATAAAACCACATAACTCATCTTATAAAATAAAAAAAGCAAAGGTTATGATACTGGGACTATCAATTTCCGATTGTTATCCTTCCTCGCTTCCATCCCATAGGTATAATTCTTCTTTGGAGCATTTAGGAACTTTGTCACGACCCAACCCAGATGGCCGTGGACTAGTGCCCGTTTTGTACCCCCCAAATACAAACCCTGCTAAGTATACCCCTGGAAACTAAGACAATTTGGATTTTTAATTCAAATCAAGCCAACCACGGCATATATATATAGAGGACCTGTCTCATAAGAAATCATAACCACTCAACATAACGCATATGCGATCCACAAGGCCGCACTATTCAAAGCATAATAACATACGTATGCCGACAAGGCCTGCACTACCAATACACAATGATTTACGCAGACGACAAGCTGCCCTTGTAATAATCGACATCCAAACAAACCATGTCAGACCTTATCCAAAACATATATATACAACCCACATAATGTCCAAGACCTCTAAGAGCCATAAGTGAAACTCGACGGGACAGGGCTCGCCATACCCATCGACGACAAAAGACTACACAAAAGTTTGTACCAACAACTACTTGGCTCCGAACAGTGGAGCTCTCCCAATCAGCAGAGTAGAGATCCTAGGCAGGAGATCCCCGACTGTGCGTCTACACTGTCGGCAATGACACCATGCCCCGAGGAAAGGGGGTCATACGGACAATTTTACTGAGTTGTAAAGCATAAGGTAAAGTGACAGATACAATTGGCAAGTCGAAAAAAAATATCGCTACACATATACCCTTTTAAGAGAAAATCATGCATATATTTAACTTTAAGGTGCCCAGCTTCCCTAGTAAGGGGCTCGGCAAATAATCATCACGTCATCTCCGTCATGCATCATCATCATAACCATCCTCATCACCAATCATACTATATAATCTACATACCCGTCCCTCTAGTGAGGAACCGGTGACCTCGGCAAGAAACTCCGCACGAACATTACCGTCCCGGTTACTCGTTTAAATGATAACTGACTCTATTCAGAGCAGAATATATGATTCAACCATATGCATTAAATCATTTCTTATAACTCAATAGAACAATCAACGTGAACCAGCCAGGAGTATTACCAAAAGATTAATGTTTTATCAGATTATGACCTTTAATACGATATGGAAACGTAAAATCTCAATGCTCTAAGAAGCTTACCATAGAAGATATACCAATCATCATAGCCTTAGACATAGCCGTATAATAGAGGAATAATTGCGGAAGCAAGAATATAGTCACTCTAGACTCTCTAGAGATAATTATCAATCTGTCCGTTATCACTATTTTTAAAAGTCATGCCGCAAAGAAAGAAGGACACGTACATACCGTATAATCGCGCCGCCCGTCCTAATCTTTACTGGGCTCAAGCTATTAATCTATAACAAGCAACAATCGTTCCGCAAATTAGATAACATCGTGCTTTAACTTTCTTGGAACTTAGCTATAATCAACGAATTCGGCAGCACCTCCCTATTTTCCTTACTTCGTCCCAAATCCGATCAACAATCCAAATTATCCACAGCAATACCAATAACACATATAACCCAAGAATCATATTAAACAGCCCCCTCCCCAAAACCGTTCCGTCTTGGCACCATAGCATCGAAGCACGACCCCGACGATAACTCGTTTATAATTCGCAAACACATCTACCTTATCGTATTCATCCTTTGGAGTATATACTCAGAATCCCATTCAACATATACATAATGCCAAAAACAGAATTTTCCTGCAGTTTCTTATCAAAACCCCCAAGAACACACGACACCACAATAATCCGATTATGGTTTTCCATTCATACTATAGCACATTCAATAACTAAAACAAACTTCCTAAGCTACTGGTCCCGCCCCCTTCTTAAAATTAAATGGATAATATAACAAGGGTATTCTAAAGAATTAACACACCAAACAAGGAGATTACTAACCCAATTTATTATTGCAGTCTGCTGGCCAAGATTTTCAGGGTTGGTTATCGTGTCCATTTACATGGCTGCCTAAGACAAGTGGTGAAGAAGAGGTGATATGGCAGCAATGCATTTACCACTTTATTTACATGTATGGGATTTTGTCCCACCTCATTTAATATAATGAATTGGAGGCAGCCCCAAACTCTACACCTGTCCACTAAGGCAGCCCCCAATCTGATCCCTTTTTTTAATTTTGCCTTGGTGGTGGGGCCCACTTGATTAATTAATCTAATCACCACCATTATGAGTGGTGGTGCCATTGGATTAATCAATCCAATTAGCCCACTATTAATCCTCACTTAAAGTTAATGGCACTACATAGCCAACTCATACTTAGTATCACATTGGAAATAACATCTTGCCTATATTCCTTTACGTCTTCTAGATCAAGATGCCCCTACGTATAAAAAATACGAGGCATAACATCCTTCCCCCATTAGGACATTCGTCTCGAATGTTAAGTTGGAGTCTTGCAAAAACAATTCGACGAGGTCGCTCTAAAAGTTATACATATCAACCTGCATTCGTAACTTACGATGCCGTCACAGCTACATAATCTCATTATCTATTAATATAGTCCAATCTAGGAATTGAATTACTCTCATGTACGGGGAACCGGTAGGATACTTATTCTCCTTTGTATTCCGCTCCCAAGTCAATTTCCTCCCTATTGTTATTTTGGCCCACACTTTGACGGAAGCCACATACCTAGTAACGTAACCTTTAACTTGATTATCAAGTATAGCCACGGTTTCTCCTCATATGAAAACTCCCTCTGTCACCTGAATATCATCTACAGGGGGAAACTCTACGAGGATCACCAATACCGTTACGTAGCTGCACATACATTAGACTGGATGTTACCGCCTCCAATCAGATGGTAGATCCAACTCCTAGGCAACCTTGCCTATCCTACAACAATATGATACGGCCCATGTATCTCGGACTGCGCTTCCCCTTCCTGCCGAGATCTCATCACACCCTATGTGATACCTTTCATGGGAATAACCCAAGTCACCAATCTGAAACTCCAATCTCACGTCGATACGCATATGACTTCTGTCGACTCTGGGCTGCTAATAATCTTCTTGAATAACTTCACCTTGTCACAGCTTGCATGAATCAACCTCCGGTCCTTTCACTTAGTCTCGCAACATCAAAACCAACCATAGGTGAATCTGCACTTCCTCCATATAATGCCTCGTACGGTGGCCATCTGGATACTAGAATGGTATTCTATTATTCTAGGCAAACTCCTGAGCGGCAAGTGTCATCCCCAGCTGCCTTTGAAGTCATAATACAGGCCGCAACCTTCTTCTAGTGTCTGAATAGTACGCTCGCCTGCCCATCAGTCAGGGGGGGGGGGGGGGGGGGGGGGGGGGGGGGGGGGGGAGGGGGAAAAGGGGAAGGGGGGGGAGGGTGGGGGTGCTGGTGTGGTGAGGGGCAGTGGTTGGGGAAACAGTTGGGGTGGGCGTGTGGACAAGGTTAACTCTTTGCTAAGGTTATCCCCTGTTTCCCCAATCCCTCTAACGATCTCCAAAGTTGCTTGTAAATTGAGCTCCTCGTCTGATTACTGTACTTGGGAACCCCATGTCATTCTCCTATCTCCCTGACATATAACCTCGCCTAATCTTCAGCCGAATAAGTAGTCCTGACTGAAGAAAATGGCCGATTTTCGCTCAG
Organism: Solanum habrochaites; assembly: GCA_027704765.1. Taxonomy (NCBI): domain Eukaryota; kingdom Viridiplantae; phylum Streptophyta; class Magnoliopsida; order Solanales; family Solanaceae; genus Solanum; species Solanum habrochaites. The sequence continues at coordinate 47,172,865 of JAKWJA010002489.1, read as the reverse complement.
CCTATCATCAATAACCCATATAGAGTCATACTTCCGTTGGTGGCGCGGTAAGCCTGTAATGAAGGTCCTATTACATCATCTCCCATTATCCAATCGGATCTCTATCTCCTGTAATAATCACCAGGCTTTTGATGTTCTACAAAAGATCTTGACTTGTTGACAATTTGGGACTGAAGCAACAAACTCTGCTATTTCCTTTTCATGCCATCCCAATATAAGCCATCTGAGGTCATGATACTTTTTGTTGACCCTGTTGAATGGATAACGAGCAGAGTGTGCCTCGCCCATAACCGACCATCGTACCCCGCAGTACGGGTACACACATCTCTCTTTCATATCGTAACCTCCGTCAGGTGAACATTAAATGGGGTCTTTTCCTTTTGAAGAGCTGTCATCTCTATACTGTGTCCAGAATAGGGTCCTTTATTGGTGTCTCTTTACCTCATCTATGATTGAGGGCTCAGCAGCCTCTCGAATAGAAACCCACTATCTCGAATTAGCTAGACGGACTCCAAGGCTGGATTGCCGCTGAATCTCCCGAACCATATCCCTCCCTTCTGGTTGTCATCTGTCAACTACCCATGGACTTACGGCTAAGAGCATCTGCTAAACATATCCTTTCCTGGATGATATAAATATCAACATCATCTCCTTATAGCAACTCTAACCACCGCCTCTGTCGTAAGTTCAAGCTCCTTCTGTTCAAATGAATCTATTGGAGACTCTTATGATCTGTATAGATGTCCACATGGACACCAGATAAATAATGTCTCCATATCTTCAGGCATGAACCCGACCGCTAGTACTCCAGATCGTGAGTAGGATATTTTTCTTTTCATGCTTCCTAAGTTGTCGGGAGGCATAGGCTATAACTTTTGCCATGCTGCAGTCACTACACATCATAGCCCACACCCGAAGCATCACAATAAATAACATAGCCGTTGGTCCCTCTGAGAGTTTAGGATTGGAGCTGTAGTCAATTTTGTCTTTCATGAGTGGAAGCTTCGCTCAAAGCATCTTGTCCACTGGAATCTTGGCTGCCTTTTGAGTTAGCTTGTCAAAGCGCCGAAATTGAGGCAACTTTCTACGAATCTCCTGTAATATCCTGCTAACCCAAAAAGCTGCGTCCGCAGATAGGTGCCGTAGTCTGGGCCAGTCTTTACTGCCTCAATCTTCGCGTGTCTACCCGGATACCATCAGCTCCCAATAATATGCCCCAATAAGCCACTGAGTCAACCAGAACTCGCACTAGAAAATTTAGCATACAACTTCTGGTCTAAGCACCTAAGTACCGTCCTTAATGATCTGCCCTGCTCCTCTTCTGACACGTGAAGAGACCCGAATATCGTCTATAAATCAAATAACACACATATCAGGAATGGTTTAAATACTCGATTATTAAATCCATGAACACCGCTGGAGCATAGTCCCGCCCAAAGACCAGCACTCTAAACTCATAATGCCCATATCGGGTCCGGATGCGTCTTTGGATACTGCCTCCCTTACCCGCACCGGATGATAACCTGACCGCAAGTTATCTTTGAAACACTTGTCACCCTACAATTGGTCAAATAGAATCGTCACTCCTTGGGAGGGGTACCTGTTTCTTAGTGTTTGCCTTGTTCGACTGCCTATAATCAATTGCCACATCCGCAGCGAACCCATCCGTCTTCCTCACAAACAGTACCGGTGCTCCCCAAGGTTGACGTACTAGGCCCTGATGAGCCCTTTCCTAGCAAATCCCTCAATTGCTCTTTAATTTTCTTTCAACTCGACTCAGCAGGTGCCATTCTATAAGGAGGTAGATATAGGCTGGGTATCTGGCAGTACATCTATAGTAACTCTATCTCCCGTTCTGGATGAAGGGCCTGGAGAGTTTCCTCGGGGAAATGACATCGGGAAATTCATTAACGCCCGGGACTGATTGAAGAGTCGGTGCCTCTAGCCTTTATGTCATGCAACCCGAATCAATGGTAAAATATCGCCTTTTCTCCTCTCCCGGCCTTGAGGTAGAAGGAACATACCTTCGGCGATACTGTACTTCCCTTCCACTCCTATAACGTTTCCCCTGGAAATTGAAATCGACTATCTTTCCTCTGCAATCAACATTAGCATAACAAGAGCCAACCAATCCATGCCCAGGATAATATCAAACTCAATCATATTTAACTCTATTAGATCTGCTACGGTAGACGACTAAATATATAACTACTAACAATTCCTATATACTCGCGTAGCTATAACAAAATCTCCTACCGGTGTAGCTACCTCATGGTTCTATCAACTTCAGACTCATTTCCGAACCACTAGCACCAAAGGGAGATATATATGATCGTGGAACCTGGGTCTACAATGCAACACCCTTCGGGAGAATAGTGTATTACCTGTGATGCACATTAGGTGCGCCTCCTGATCTTGCCTATTATCAAAGCATATATACGGTTGCGGGACCGCTATGAACTGGACAGCTCCCCACTTCCCTCTACCACGGCCTGCTGCGCTGAAAATACCCTGGTCCCGTAGGGCGCATCGCCACAGAAGAGTTGAACCAACACGGGACCCTTAGCTGTGCCTACACCACCGGCACTACTCTAAGGTGACCACTCCCCTCATAGTATGGCCCTGACGGCCACAAGAAAACACGCACTGTAGCACAAACGCCATTCCTCATGATGGGAACTTACACAACGAGAACAACCGAGGCATCGGTGGCCTCGACTTGTTCAACCCCTGCCCATCTGGACCCTGACGCCCTAGAGCTCGACCGCAGCTTCCAATATCCCATACGATCGAACCCCCTACCCATGAAATGGACTTTTTGGTTGGCACTCTGTGCTGGCTGGGAAGAAATCTACATGCTGCTGAGACTGCCCGCTTTGGTACCTCGTCAGGATACCCTGCTGATCTAGCCCTTATGCTTGGCCCTCTATTTATCTCTATCTGGCTTGACTCCCCGGTGCCGATCCTCTACCCACCTGTGCATATGCCGGCACCCGAGCATGCCCCATACCTGGCTGAAGAGTGCACTGCCATACCCAGTCAAATCAAATAACGATCCAACAATCCATCACATAACGATGTAACCCTGCTGCCATATCACCACAATAGTAGTCGCATGCCTGGCCAATGAATCACTCGAGGCTATGACTCTTCGAACGCTCCTGCCATTTTGCCTCAAACGCAGATCTATCGACTCTAGTCGCTTCATCTCTGGAGGCAGAAGTGGCCCTGGACAGCCTCCACAAATGCATTCCCTACCGCTGAGGAGCACCTCACCCA